>SNQJ01S0169081.1:0-13121 GCA_010110895.2 Picea sitchensis | reverse complement strand
AGGATCCCTTCCATAATAGGATCCATTGTATGGTGTTTCCCTACCTGAAGGGTTTGGTAATAATAAAGTGTTGTTTCTTCTATCTTTCTCTATGGATCTATTTTGTATTCAGTATTTTTGGTGATTATATTTGTAGATCTATTCAGGTACTTAACAACTCCCTTTGAGGGTCTCTTTCAGACGGCCGACCCTGCTGAATTCCTGAACATTCGTTTATGAAACTTACCCCCAGAGCTTGGCAGCTTGCTTCAACCAACCACTTGGCTAATCCTTGACCTTTTATCAATTTGGTGGGCCTTATTTCCAGGTCAAATTCCAAAATCTTAGCTATCCTTTTTCTCCTCCTCCCATCTATGTCAGGCTGAATGAGAATATATTTAACCACGACTGAGGGGACATAAGCTATGATTTTTTATTGTAGGACATAAATTCTAAATTCCTTGAGGGCCTTTACCAACGTGTAGGCCTGCTTCTCCATATTGTCATATCTGACTTCAGCATCCCTCAATGCTTGGCTAAAATAGGCAATAGGTTGCTCTAGCCCCTCCTCGCTTTTCTGTAATAAAACAGCAGCCACCGTGTCAAGTGAGGCAAAGGAGAAAATAAGGAAATCCTTTGAGTAGTCGGGACTAATAAGCACGGGAGCATCAATCAGTGCTTTCCTTATTTTCTCAAAGGAATGTCTCGAATGAGAAGTCCACTTTACTTCATTTCCTTTCCTTGACATGGTTTTTATAAGCTTTACCCCCTCAGCAAAGTTAGGCACAAACCGCCTCAGAAAATTAATCTTACCAAGGAAAGATTGGACCTCCTTCTTGGACCTCGGGATGGATAGTGCTTGTACTGTCTCATCTCTACTAGGGTCAATCCTGACTCTATCCACTGATACTATGTGGCCTAGTAACTTTCCCTCCTGCATGGCGAATGAATACTTCTTGGGATTTAATGAAATGCCAAAACTCATGCATTTCAGAAAAACCCTCCTGAGATGACAACGATGTTCTTTATTAGATTTTGAAAAAACTGTGATGTCATCCAGGTAGACGACTACAAATTAATCCTTTTCCCCAATAAAAGCTATGTACATGGCATGCTGAAATGTTTCCCCTACATTCATTAATCCAAATGACATCTTTGCGTACATGAATGTGCCCCATGGAGTAGTAAATTCCGTCTTTTTTCTGTCCTCAGGAAAAACAGAGACTTGATTGTAGCTGGAGAAACCATCAATTATGGACATCCTGGAGGCTCCTGTTACCCTCTGTAGTATATGTTCCCTCTTCGGTAAGGGGTATTTATCTTTTTGTGAGCTCCTGTTCAGGTTTCTAAAGTCTACACAGAGTCGGATGTCTCCACTCTTTTTTCTTACTGGAACCAAGTTGGCCACCCACTCTGAATATCTCAGTGGTACAATGATCTGAGCTTGAAGAAACTTCTTCACTTCCCTCTCCATGATAGGTAGCAACATAGGATTGTTCTGTCTCAGCTTCTGCCTAAATGGCTCTACATCTTCCTTTAATGGGATTTTGTGCTTGATGACAGAAATGTCATATGTTTTGAGGTATTCGTATGTCGAGGTGAAAACATCCGCAAATTCTCTCAAAATTCCAATGTATTCAGACCTCTGCTCCTTTGTCAGACTTCTTGACAATTTGACATACTTGGGCTCACTCTCGCTCCCAATGTTGCACTGAATAGTACAAACGTCCTCCTCTGAAACTTCTCCTTTTAATGACACATCATTTCTATCAAAAAGCCTTTCCAAAAGAACCAGTCCTCTAGGAATATGGTTGCTGGGGAGCTGTACAATGTCACACTCTGCAATCTTATTCAGAAAATTACCCCCATCGAGCTCTTCCTCTGAGACAGTGTCTTGGTCGATGTGCATTTCTGAAAATTCCTCGACATTCTCCAAGAACCTCTTGACTTCGAGATCATCCTCGAATACCTTCCAATGTATGACATTGTCAGGTATGGAGGGCCTGTATTTTACCTCTACATCATATCTGAATTTGGGTGGAAAGGGTACTTTGAAATTACTAGCCGATGTAGCCAAGGAATCTGCCAAGGTGTTCTCCTCTCTTGGGATGAAAGAAATATTAAACGATGAGAATAAACTATCAATAAGGTCCCAAACCGCATTCCTGTAACTCCTGAGTCAAGGATGCTTAGCCTGATAAGTGTTCCTGATCTGCTGAACCACCAACTCTACATCTCCAAAAAATGCTACTTCCTGAATTCCCATTTCCTTTGTGGCTCTTAATGCTAGGATGAGAGCTTCATACTCTACCACATTGTTGGTAGCTTCAAATTCTAATTTGTATGACAGAGATATGGTTTCCTGAGAAGGTGACATGAAAACCACCCCAACTCAAGTGCCTTCCTTGGAAGAGGCCCCATCAAAGAACATTTTCCATATGGGGGTGATGGAGGGAGGAAATTCAGGGGAAATGGTGGGTTTCTTTCTAAGTTTAAGAGGAGGTTTGGGAGCATTGGTGAGTTGTAGCACACTAGATCCTAAATTAGTGTCAAGTAAAAAATGGGATGGTTGGTACGGTTGGCCTCATTGCTGATTATATAGGCCAGTTGGGCTTCCCTGTATAGTCTTCTATGCTCTCCTCCAAACATTGGGATAGTAGCATATGTGAGGTCCATATGCAAGGTTACCCCAATATTTTTATCCAAGATCTTGAAAACAACATACCGAACTTGGGGGGGACATCAACCACTACAATATCCATGACCACACTTTTCATGGGTAGCTGAAACAAGGTCACGACTAGGTATTTGATAACTCCTAGACACTAGACTTTTCTGGAGTCAAAGGAATAGAGGTCATGGTAGGCTCGGGTGACTTCTAACCCTAACTCCTCCATAATATTTTTGGGCATGAGGTTGTGAGAAGCTCCTGAATCCATCAAGCAATTGTGCAGTACCTTATCATGTATGTTCAAGGAAGTGTAGAATGGAGGGGATGAGTCATTCATGTCTTCTACCATAGGACCTAGGATAACTGCAGGCTTTTCATCTTGTAAATTGATGGATTCTGTGGGAAGGCATGGGGTCTCGGATTGTAGAAGTTCAGAGAAGCATTTCTTGAACTCTTCATGTTTAATTAATTCAGTTAGAGGCACCGAGATCCTGATCTTTTGAATCTCATGATCGAAATTAAAGGAGGATGCAAGCTTCAGAATTTCTCTTATTTCGGGAGCACAACTCTGGACTATGGGTGAGAGGGGTTGGTGTTTCTTACCTCTATGACTATCCACCATTTAATTAGTAGGATTATCTGCTCCTCGCTCAGGAATATTAGGTGCTACTGTCCTCTTCTTAGACCTCAGATCATATCTGCCTTGGTTGCCACTAGCCTTGTCACCTTTGCTCAGTTCATTTAGTTGACTATCCATGAGGGACTCCTCGTATGCTGATTGGGTGAGATGAGGAAAATGAGGAGTGTCTCCGAAGAAATGGATTTCAGGATCCAGCTCATCTATTTCCCCTTCTTCTTCCTCAGCCACAAAATTGTTTTGAAAAGGAGCCTAAATTTTTTGGTCATCTCTGTCTCTTTGCATCATCGAGGGAGCCATATTATTTGGCCTCCGAAAACCTCCTTTGTTTTCAGCACTCTGAGGGCCCTTGTATTCTTTCATCCTCTCTACCTTCATTCTTTCCATCTCTGCAGACAGAGACTTCACCATCTTGGTTAGTTCATCTACTTGAAGGTGGGGCACCGATGGGCCAAAAGTTGAGGCTTCGGATTTTCCCTTTCTGCTGCCCGCATCCACCTCATTCCTCATTATATCGGCTGCTAATACATTGGATTCCACTTCTATGGCTTCATATTTCATTTGAGCTAAGGAGGAAGCTCTTCTTTCTCTCAATAAAATACAGAAATCGAGGCCAAACGCACTAGCATAGGACATCTTGGCCGAGGCTTCTGATGGCTTTATTTCATCAGGAATCTTGTTGTACATCTTATTGAATCTTTTGGAGAAGTCAAAGACAGATTATCCTTCCATCTTCTTCAAAGACCCTAACTCAGTCATATAATACATGAAATCTTTCTTATCTCCCCACTGCCTGAAGAAAGAATTATCCAGGGCTTCAATTCCAGCAATAGATCCGGGAGCTAAACCTCTAAGCCATTTCCTTACCTCACCATCCAGGCTCTGGACAAAAACCCTCATCCAGACATCTTCATCTCCAATGTTCAGGTTTTCTGCATAACTATAGAAAGCAACCAGGTGTTCTTCCATAGTTATGTCCCCTTCCACGGTGAACTTGGGCATATATTTCAAGTAATCTCCAGCAGGGAAAGGATTCATGGGATGACGTAAGATCAAGGGAGAATACCTAGCAGCAACTATGGCATCCATTCTATTCAGAGGGGGATTAGCACCAACCATTGGAATATTAGGTGGAGGAGAATTTGGAGGAGAAGGATTTCACAAAGGGGTTACTGCAAATGAGTCTTGAAGTGGAGTGGTAAACAAGAGGGGATTTAAGGAGAAGGCTAACGAGCTCGAGTCAGCGGGTGCTCCTCCTTGCACATGAGTGGTTAAACTAGGCGTAGAGAAATCTTCTACCGTCCTGAGTCTACGACAGGGTACAACATTAGGGGAGAGGGGAGTGACAAGGTCTTGACCCTCCGATCCCAGACCAGGAGAGGATAACTTGACAAGAACGCTCCCAAAATTCAGGAAATAGGAAACTGCAGAAACAGGACTGTCGGGAAACTGAGGAGGAGAAAAAGGCACTCCCACAGAAGGGTATGGTGGATTACCTGGTTCAGTGATGAACGCTTCTTCTTCATAGGCCTTTCCCTTTCTGAGCACCGCTTATGGATCTATTTCAGGTGTAGCTAGAGGTAGTTGTGGATGAGACCGCGTATTCCTACCTCTGAAAGCCACAATTAATAGGGTAGGTACGCCACAGTGGAGTTGTCACAATGGAGTCACCAGGTGCATATTAGCAATCTTGAAAGGCTCCGATAATCTGATGCACCTTCGGATTCAAAGGCTTAATGTCGTTCTACCCAGGGAAAATCTTCAATTTCGTCCCCAGCAACGGTGCCTGAAATGTTAGCGCTCGAATTCGCTCCTGGATTGCTTGCAGAAGCAGAGTCCAACGCCCATCAGTTTTTATGTCACGGTTTGATATATGGGTGATCAAATGGGTAGAGAATCGAATACGTATCGCTTCAAAATAGAAACTGTATCTGATAACAAGGAACAAAGGAGGTCTTGACCCAACTTCAGTCAGGAAATTGATTTAAATATGGGAAGGTGGAAGACTTGGGAGAAGAATGGACAAACTATCTCAGGCAACATGCCTTTCGGTAGCTCGTACAGGAAAAACTTTGAATACAAGATCCACTTGGTTCAAGGCTTCAAGAAACTGAAGGGAAGACTTGACTGGATCCTCCAATTTCAAGTCGTTCAGTGTTGAGAAGTTCACAGGGACTATTTAGAACAACGCAACTATTACAGTGATCCAACATACATCATCCTATAATAGTCACAACTCAACTGGATCCTCCAATTCCGAGCTGCTCTAATACAGTATATACAAAGACATGAAAGAAACTGACATTCATTAGGCAAGAAGTCTCAAGAGTCTCGAAATAACCAAAACACAATTCTTCATTAAATTTTTTACAACTGGGAGTCTTGCTCAACCATGCATCCCTACAAAAATACAGTTACTGAGTTTATATACTCAAAAATTTTGCCTAACAACAACCTATTGAGTCCTTCTAGGCTTCGTGTCCCTTCAGCCAAAAATGGGATGAGTAATCACTGTTGGACCCCACCTCATCTGTGTATGACCCTTGTAAGAGGAGTAGTTGGGTCATTAAGATCCAGGCTAAAATGCACAGACCTTATCTGTCCAGTCAAGGGTTCAGCATGGCCTCTCTCTGAAAAATTGGGTACACAGGACCCTCTCGAGTGGACTGCTTGCCAGGCCCTCCATACCCCAAACTTAATGAACAACAGGAGGTCTCAACCACTCGATCATATCTTCATTTATTTCGAGTGAAAACCAGTATCGAGGTCTCACCAATCGGCGCCTGGAAACCATGATCATCCCTTCGGTGATCAAACCCGACACCTTTGGCCCCTTTACGCACAGCTCCTTTCCTCCCTGGTGACCATGGGATGTGATCTTGAGTTTAATTTCAAATCACTGTCGGCACTTTGGGGATCGCGGGTGAGAAAGGAGCATGACCTTTCCTCTTCAAAATCGCGATGAGCGAACTGTCGGGAGAGCTCAATTGGGCGACACGCGTCCTTGAAAACAGATGGTCCCAAATTCACCCGACGCTATTGTGGGTCCCAGCTCCTGGGCTCTTTCGATGCTTTGGGGTTCGGGGCTTCGCGATACAAAGCAACATGAAACCTTCACCATTCGAACATACGATTACTGAAAACCGATGCGGCTAGATCTTGCACTAAATCCTGGGTGACTTGGAAGCTCTGAAATCTCGATGGCCGTCGATAGGCTTTGTACATGGATATCGACCACTGAATACAAAAATTTACCCGCTCGCTTGATTGGGGGGGCTGAAATGAGGCTTTCTGCGTTGTTCTCGGGCACTCCTCATGCGGCTCGATGACTAGAAGGCCCCTTGCACCCCGGACAAGAAATGCTACTAACAATTATAACAAACATTCAAACAATATATATACATATATATAATTTTATATAAAATTGACAAAATAAAAAAAGATAATGAATATATAGCTAATTACCATGGGATGATATTCATTCGATCCGCCATCAATGTGACCATATTTCCTACAATGTTTTGTAGCTGTTTGTATTAAAATTATTACAGGACGTCTGAGGCAACATTTTTTACAAGGGAAATAACATCTATCATCACACTTTTCACCCGCTTTACTTTTTTCCCCACTTCTAACAACATTTCGTGACATTTTTCTGCACAAAAATACCCTTTCAGAACCATCGTTGTTATAGCAAGATTGTCGCAACATCTTTAAATCGTCAAGTATTTATAGGCCAATTTTAGGTCACTATCGTCGCAATTGCGACGATAGTGACCTAAATTTTTTTTTTTTTCCACCTATTTATATTAGGTCATTTTCAACGGTAAATTTTGACTATATTATTATGGTCAATGTTCTTCGCAAGAGCGGTGGACAATCTACAGGCGTCGCTCATGAGACAAACATTGACCATAATAATTTATTCAAATTGTAGGTGTCGAGATTGCGACGAATATGGGGTAGATTTAGAAAAGATGAACTTTTTCTATTACATGTTGCGACGAAAGAGTACTTTCGTCGCAAGTGGTTGTCGTAAATTTTTCAATATGTAGTAGTGGATTATACCTTTATGTGTCTTTCAAAAGACATTCTAGTGCCCTCCTAACATGTTCTCTGCTCATCCTCATGGGCTTATGAACTTGAAACAAGTTCTCTCCTCTGCACACTCCTTGTGCTTGAATGACCTTCAACTAACTATCTTTCAACACTTCGTCTGAGTATTGGCCCAGTGCACTCCTTGCACAACTATTCCTTCAAAGTGTTAAAGAAATTTTTTTTCTCTTTGAGCTTCAACTTCTCAGACCTCAAATGTCTCTTCCCTTTTATTCCTCGAAGGGATATATGTACCCTCTTGGAAACTTCTACTCAAGCACTCCTTGCTGAGCTTTCCAAAGTATTCAGTAACTCTGCGAGTATTTTCCTTTGATACTCTTCTCCTTGAACTCAACAAAGAGTTATCCTTATGCACACTTGCACTTTCTCAATGCCTACCTAGTAGAGCTCTACAAAGTTCTCATTGACTCTATCTCTCTATGCTTTCTCTGCACAGTTTCTTCTCTATGACATTCAACAACCTTGAGGCTCCTCTTGGGTCTGTGAATTCCTCTCGTGTTCCCTCTTAGCACATTCTCCCCTGGACTCAGTTTGAGATTCAGATGCACACTCCTTGCGCTGGCTACAAAGATTCCAATACTCTGTTGTGCACTCATTGCACGACGTAAAGAACCTAGAAACAATTCCAATAAACTCACAAATAGAGAATTCTATCTATCCTTGCAGATGATTTCTATCTCATGAATCTACAACATCAATTCATAAACACATAAAAGACAAAATTAAAATGCATAAACACACAGAAAACTCATGGGAAGGAAAAATTGCTTTGTATTAATCTTCGAATGTTTGTACAATGTTTACAAAAGCTCAGACTACAACATAGTATTGCCTCTCTCCTCTCTTAAATTCTCATCATACTTCCTATTCTTCCTAATTAAATTTTATACCAAGATCTTTTAACAAAAGAGGGGCTTCTCAGTCTCTCCCTCCAAGCTACCTACTCTCATTAATTACATTGAATTTAATTCAATGGCTATCTAGTATGAATCGGATCTAGATATTCATCAGCATGTTAGCCATTAAATGTGACATCATCTCCTGCCAGCACAAATGCATCGACATGTCTCTTCCATCGTTACAAACATTTAATTGCATTTAATTGCATTTAATTGCATTTAATTGCATTTAATTACAATTTTAAAATTTTAAAATGAGGGAAAAATGAAAGGGTTGGCGTCTCTCCCCTCCTTGAATGTGCTTGAATGTATTGTCTAGCTGGCACATTGCTAAGGTGGAGCAATTCTCCTGCATCAATAAGTGAAAGAGACAACCATATTCTATAGTCGGATCACTTGAATGCAAGTGTCCTGAAATAATAAGACAATAACATGTGCCTGCACGAGTGGGATGTTACACTTGATACATCGTATACATGTATCCCTTCCCATAATTCCTTCAATTCATCTACCAATGGTTGTAGGTAGACATCCATATTCTTCACTTGTATTCTACGAGGGACTATAATATCCAACATAAGATGCTCATTCTTCATAGAGAAACACGGGGGGATATTGTTATTGATCATTACTATAGGCCAAACATAATAATTGGTGTTTTGTAGGGAATATAGTTTCATTCCATCCATTTCTATGTCGAGTCATAAAATTTGTAATTCATCGTTGAATTTTTTGGCCATGTATTTTCTATATGCTTCATGTTTATTGAATTTGTTGGGATTCTCGGAATCATCTGGATTAAACAAGGATGAAACAACCTTAAGTGATTCGGCCTTATTATTTTTATGTCTAGGGATGATAGATATATTAAATTAATTGAAAGAGTCCATAAATTCAATTACTCTTTTTTCATAATTCTTCATCCTTAGATTCTTGATATTGTATTTATTTTCAAAATGATTTATGATCAGTTCAATGTTACCAGTTACTACCAAATTATTTGCTTTCATCTACAATGAAGGATTCATCCCTTGTATCAGTGGTTCATATTCTACCTCATTTTTTGTATAAGTAAAATTCATTTTGATAACATGTGGATAAATAATTGACCAAGTACTTTTGGAAAGAACCCCTACTCCATTTCTATATTTGCAGCAGGAACCCTCAATCGACATCTTCCAGAATATTTGAAAAGAATTCTCTTGTTCTTTCTTTGAAGAGTTGACTTATTCTGGACTAAGAACAACATAATTTCCAATCCATGCATCAATGTAGTTCTCCATTAATTCATTTTATTTATTTATGAAGGAAACGTGATTTCTAGATTCTATAGGAACTATAACCATTGTTCCATCTTAGTTCAGAAACATCATGCAAATTTTGTCATTCATTATATATTGTATAATCAAAGAAGATGATTATCTTACTAAAACAACTCCATATGATAGAGGAAAATATAACACTATGATGGTAAAGACTGTTCTGATGTGTTTCGTTGTAATTATCCATACAAAAAAATATTTAATCTCACCATAAACAGGGACCTTTATTGAATAAATTGGACAAATGATTTCCCTAGTATCATAATATTTAGTACATCCCAGTCCAAGTTCCTTGATGACTGATAGGGACATAATATTATTGGTTTCTCCACTATATACCAAAAAATTATGCAACACAACATCATGGTTCTGTATAGTTAGATAAAACAATGGAATTTCCCCCCTTGTCTTGACTACTGAATAATTTTTTTTGTTGCCTAGAATTTGTAAGAACTTCTATTATATTTCCTGGTTTATCAACAATCTTCAAAATGTTCTCCCTCTATTGTGTAATTTTAACCACTTCCATGAAATGAAACGTAATTATTAACTTGGTTAAATCATAAATCACATTATAGGTCATCTTTGGTGGATTATTTTCCTAATTAGCAACCATTTTTATCTTTATTGTCTCTAGAGGATTTGGTTTTTTTTCTTTTCTTTTCTTTTTATCTTTACTTGTTCTCTTGTTTGTACAACATTTCCTTGTGAAATATTGGGATATTTTTGTTCATTGAAAATGTAAAAGGATGATTCACCTTTACCTGTCTGAACTGATTCAATAATTTCATCTTGAATGACAATGACGTCTTGATCAAAACTTTAAAAAAATAATTCTTCAAAAATTTCTTCCAACACCACAAAATTAGGGTTTGGCATTATAGGTGCCATTTAATTGTCTTATTAATTTATATAATCTCTAAAATGTCTCATTATTTTCTTTTGCATAGGATTTATTATCTATTCCAAATAGGAATTCTTGGATTTTGATTTTCAGGAACAAAATTTTTAACTCTTCCTAATATCATTAGTTAATTCTGCACTCTTGAATATTTATATTCATTTGAGCTATTTACATTATTTTATTTGTTTATTGTTTTGTTTTTGGATCATTTTTTATATGAGGGATGGCCCTTGGATAATTCCTCTACCAAATTGTTGTAATAACACCTCCATATTGGGGAGTGGATTGACATAGATGTGAATTTCTTCACTTTTGTTTTTGACTATTATTGCATTAGACAACCACTCTAAATTTTGTATTGGAAACATTATTCCAAAGTTCTTTAGTTTTTCCAATTCAATCCTTTCTAAAGGCTTCATATTGGAATTGATTATTCTTATCTTTTGCATGACAAACATTGATCAATCTTTAAGGGGTATGATGTGTTAAAAAATGGACTTGTCATATTATTTTAGATCATTGTAAGTAAAAGTTAAAAAATCAAAAAACTCTTTAAACATGGATTTATATTCATCAATTTCTTGCTTTGTACAATAGGTGCCAAGATTTACATACTTAGGAAAGTCATGTGTTCCAATGTTTATCCTTTTCATTTCCTGTAGTTTTTCTAATAGAGGTATCCTCCTTTGTATCATGAATCTCTTTTTTATCATCTCTTGCAAAAAGATATTCAAACCAAATACAAAATTTTGAGATATATGCATGATTTTGATCATCCATCATTTCAGACTAATTATTTGAATCGACAACAAAATTGGTCAATTGTTCATCATTTTCAAAAAATTGTAGGTAATATTTTCAGTTACTAAAAGATTGAAAATTCTCTTGACATGAAATGTATTTTGATGCTGGAAGTCATATGGATTAAAGAGGGATTGGACCAATAAGGAAGGATGTCAACCTTCCTTAGATAGAGGACAACATAGTACAATTCATCTACAACAAGAAGGAGAGAAGTAGAAGTAATGTTATGTTAGTTTTTCTATCATTGTCAGCATCAGTGAGTCCTTTATTGTAATACATAATTCTCGAGTCTAAGTAAATAATGGAGATGTATATTTTAATTAATAGTTAGTTGTTTCAGTAAACATTGTAGGAAATTTCTCTTGCCAATCTGATTGCGCAGAGAAATGCATAAGAATAAAGCGACATTTACCATTTGTAGAATATCGCCTTGATTGTTTAAGAAGAGATAGAATCCTCTAATATGATTGATGAAGTTTTGTGAATCCTTCATTATCTTTTCTTCTTTTGTATAGTTTTTCGAATTTCGTTTTGCGGAGATGAGTGAGAGAGAGGGGAATGTGATCTAGTGTTTTTGTTTTGTTGTTAGTGACTGTTGGTGTTTTCATTTTCCTATAAGAAAGTTTTAGAGAGAGAGAATGTGAACCAAAGGAACTGGTTCACATCTCTTATTTTTCATTGTTGCACATATGATCAAGTTGCATATCTCAATTCGTGGATGGACAGCGTAAAAACGCTAGGAAAGGATTCAACCTCCTGTAGCAATGTTTTCCTTTTTATTTTTATGTTGCGCCATTCTCTACAAGTTGATTATTAATATCTGAGTTCCTCCCTCACTCAGATCTAGCAACATGCCCTTCAGAAAAATTCAAGCATCTATTGTAGAAGATGCCCTCACAGGCAAATCTCCCTTCACAAGTCAGAGCAATTGGTATCAGAGAAAGTTTTGTCCTTAGGACCAAGAGCATCATCCACCTGGCTTAATATATATATATATATATATATATATATATATATATATACAATTTGGGTATTCATACTTAATCTCACACTTTTTCTCATAGAATTAGTTTCACCCTTTTTAGGGATACTCCCACAACCTCCTCAAGGTCTATTCAGAGTTTTTTACCATGTTGCCTCAACAAGAAGCCTCTAGTGAGGAATCCAATGCAGACACATCAAGTCCAGTGGTAGAATTGGATTTGGATCTCCAAGATATGCTTCGAATCCAACAACGAATACCTCCAACGACCATGCAGTTGGACACCCACTTTCAATTACCTAAATTTTCCATCCCAATGAATGGTGAGACAACTAATTATATGATCTATAGCCTCTCCACTTATTTCAAGAACTTTCTTAATATGGAAGAGGCCACCAAATTGAAAATAGACAGTATGAAACTAGAAGGAATCACTCAAACTTGGTGGGACACAGACTTGGAAAACACAGAATTGATCATCGATCTCGGTACTCTATCATCCCCAACAAATGGCCGCACTAATTCATGGGATACATTCTTTCAAGAATTATGAGAATGATTACAACCTCTAAGATACCTTCAGAATTTACTCACAAAGTGGTTACAACTCTGTTAGTTTTCCAATCAGTGGGTTCAAGGCTACATCGATGTCTTCTACAAGCTATGCATCCAACAAGATGTCAGTGAACCAGACGAGGTATTAATCATCAAGTTCAATTATGGTTTAGTGTTACCTTTCCAGCATGAAGTAGATATTTTTTGCAATCCTTATTTGGACAAGGCTTACTTACTAGCCTTGGTCGTAGA
>SNQJ01S0169078.1:14125-34854 GCA_010110895.2 Picea sitchensis | reverse complement strand
CCCCAATATACGATCCGACCACTACAAACAGTTGAACCACGGAGGGATAATCTCTGTAACTCACCCGAATGAGACCTCGTGCATAACCCTTGTGTGAGAGGGGGATCCCAGGCAGACTAATACGACAATTGGATTTAACTCTCCCTACCGCAAGATACTAAGTTTGTTTGATAGCTTTGGAAAGTTATCCTTTCAACCTATTTCAAAGCCCTACACCTTAAACTAATGTAGGTTTGCTAACAAAGATGTAAAAAGTCTGATAAATTTTAGTTAAGCGTTGATTTTAATGGTTGTTGTTTACTCAGAGGGTGTATGAAAGTGAAACTGATGGAATGATGACTCAATTCCCAAAAATATGCATGAAATATGATAAGCAGTCATTTCTTTTCAATGAATATCTATTTAAGGGAGAGAGAGAGAGAGTTCTTTTCACTATCAAACACTGGATAAGGAATGCCCTCAATCAATTTTGTTCTCAATCAAATCCAATATGATGCTACAACATTTCAGAAATGCAAACTAATATGCAAACTAATCACTAAGATGTACTTGTGTTGTTTGTATGCGAATGATAATCAATTCAATGAAAAATTTCTCTTTCTAACTACCCTTTCAGATCAAGGAGATTCAGACAAGAATATGCAGATTTCACACAAACAACACACCCTTTTGCAATCAAACAAGATAAAGAAAATAAAAAACGCAAAACGAAGGAGAAAGAAATTGGATCAGATGACCTCAAAGAACCAAATGAGAAGAGTTACAGACTTCAAATGTCCTTCACTAGAGTTCATGCTCAGTCGGATAGGAGAGGAGAAAGCAAAAGATTGATTTCAAGATCTCAACAGTAAAAACTCAAAAATAAGAAAGAAGGGCATAAAATCTAAGCAAAAAGGTGTTTACTTCTCAGGAGGAAGCATGTCAAATGTCAAAGGAAGCATCATTGAATCACAAAGCATCTCAACAAGTGAAGAAACAGGGTCTGGACCTCCAAAAAATGGAATTTTTGAAGAGATTTTGGGCAAAAGAGGGATGACACTCCGGTATAAGGGCCACTAGAGTGTTATAAAGCTCTATCTAACACTTCCATGGAGTTTTGGCGCTCTGCTAACATGGGTAGGAGGGCGCCAGGCTCAAAAAACTCACAAAAGGTCCAAAAACCGAAAATTTGAATCAAATTTTGACAATCAGGCTGAGTGTGATGGGGTAAAGAGTCAATCAGCAAGTGCAATCAGATATGAAGGGGTGAACAAGGTCTGACATCAATCAAAGAGCAAGACAAGGTCTATGAGGAAGATCAAAACTAAAAGTTTCGATTTGATTCTCCCCAGTGGAGTCGCCAGTTTCTGTTGAAGGAAAATCTCCCTGTGGACAGGTAGATCTCTTCTTGAGAGCTAGACTCTTAACTCTTAAGACAAAAGATTCTTAACATGGACACTGACTTCCTTTCATATCTATACAAACTAATGCATGAGGAAGAAGGAGAACAAAAGTACCTTTTACCAGTGTTTGTCCCTGCACGCTCCAAGTTGAGCTCCAATCTTTCGCTCCTCAATGAGCCCTGTAGACAAACAATAGTACAACCACTTCCTACTCTATTGATATTAGCTTGAAAATAGATCTATATATTAGAGATAATCTCATGTAAGATTAAACACAAACTAGAAAGAAACAGGCCAAGTGTGTCATATTAATGAGAACAATGACAGAAGTAACTTACAACTGTGGATGCGAATGCGACAGCTTCGTCAAGTTCCCTTTTTCTAACCCTTGCTCGAAATATCCACAACTCATATGACAGCAACTTCACTGATTACTCTCCTCCAGTTCACTGTGTGTTTCCTATTAGATCATAGGTTTCATGCTTGCAATTCTTCCCCCTTTTCACCTTCATAGAGCCTGCTTATATAGGTTTAGAGAGGCTTAACCTCTTGAGGTATCTTTAGGGTAAGTTGAGGATTTCCCTCCTTGAACCAAGGATCTTATCCTAAGATCATGACTGAACCAGGAATTCAAATGCAACTACCTTCCAAGATTGAAAGATCCTCCCCTTATTCTCCTCAACAGATCAATTGCCGCCTAGATTAGACAGCGCTCCCTCAAAAGGGGCATCAGGGTGCTATAACGCTCCCTAGTAGGCTCAAGGGGAGCGCCATCACTCTAAATATCTATAGCGCTTCTTCAAAAGGGAAGTTTGGTGTTATAACTCTCCCCAGTACCTTGTAGGGGAGCGCCAACACTCCTAAGGGTGATGTAGGGGAGCGCTCCCTTCTAAAACTTTAATTTGAAAGCTTCTTTAAGATGGGAAGAGATA
This sequence comes from Picea sitchensis, assembly GCA_010110895.2. Classification (NCBI taxonomy): domain Eukaryota; kingdom Viridiplantae; phylum Streptophyta; class Pinopsida; order Pinales; family Pinaceae; genus Picea; species Picea sitchensis. The sequence goes on along the minus strand of SNQJ01S0169078.1, from coordinate 32,540 downwards.
CCTGACTTCAGTTAACCATCCCTCTTCCTCCAAATTAGGTGTTTGAGGTATTCTAAGTGTCTCCTTAGTGTCATCATCATGGCAGTATGCTTTGTGTGACATTTGCGACACTTGTGAACAACATGCGACACTTGCGACAGTTGTGAGGAACATGCGACACTTGCAACACTTATCAAAGCAAGTAATGTTGATGTGTAACAATTACTTCCTCTGTCTTCTTTGCAAGATGACATGTAATTACTATGAACAATATGCTACCACTGTAATTTGTTTCTGTTGCGGATGATGTTGCTCTACCAGAACACTGATCAACTGCTCAATGATACTCTATAAAAAATACAATAATATATTATTCCTTTGACGATCCTTGGACCTCACCATGCATCATATTCTACATGTACCATAAACAAGTGCATGAACCATCAACTAAACCTGTATCACCAACCAGTGCATCAACCGTGCACCAAACCTGTATCGCCAAATAGTGCATTAACCATGATCCATACCAACCCTTCACAACAATCTCATCAACTAAATCAGATCCATTCACCAAGACAAATAATTAAGAAAACTTGCAACCATGTGAAAAATATCACCAAGATGTGCATTATCCAGGACTACTCACAAACATCAACAAGATGTATTGCAATCAATATGTGCTTCTAAAAGTATATCCATACATATATGTCAACTAGCAAGTGCCTATAACAATGTATCAAGTATGTACCAATCATGCATCATCCATATATCAACTATGATTTTATCAATATGTACCAACATCCCCATAACATGTGCCAACCATGCACATCAACCATATACCACACATCATATACCATGAAATGTATCTCAACCATATGCTAAGAATATGTGGCAAATGTGTACCAAGCATGTATATAGATCACCAAAAATTTCCTCATATAGATGCATCAATAACATCATCAACCATACAACATTCCAACCATGTACCTCAAACAAGTTTCATATCACTCATGATATTTCTCAACCAACTACCATAAACCATGTGAAAATGTATCCAATATATGCACCAGAAATGTATCTAAACAAGTAAGCCTCAATTAACATGCACCATATATGTCAACTCATCAACTAAGTGTCTCAATCATGTACCCAACATGTACATCAACCAAATGCCAAGACATTCAACAAGTAGACCTCCAACGATACATCTCAAGATATATCAATAGAGCTCACATATGTACCATCCATGTGCTATAACAAATCTTCCTCAGAACAATAAGTAAAATGCAACAATAATACCTCTAGCTAGTATCACATTACCCATGATATACCTCATAAACAAAGTTCCATAACCTTACTCATAAGTATTTAACATAACCAGCATTGTACTTTATCAAAAATGCCTCAATCCACACACTAGAGTTTGTAACATGCATACAATATAGGACTCAAGCACATGCTAAAAAACTTAATCATATATCATTACCATGCATTCATAAAACATACATACAAAGAATCCTTTATTCATGAAAAACTGAAACATACCATCTCATACCCTGCATAAACTGTGTTGTGCCATAAAACCATGTTGCAACTCATCTGTACACCCTTTTTCAAATATTTACCTTGGGTACATGACCTTTCTTCGAACAACTCGCATATGTACACAACCTTTATATAATTCACCTCGTGCATTCATGTGATTTCTCCCACAGGAGCTCGCATTATCCTCAGAAAATATTAAGTTTTCATCATTCTTTATGCCTTCATTCATGTCTGGTTGTTTAGTCTTCTTCATCCAATTTTGAGAGTGTCTTTTTCTCTGAGTACTTGTTCTTTCAGCTTCCATCCTTTCAATATTTTCTTTCTTCCATGCTATTCTTCCCATATTGTATGAATCATTCATCATTGAATGTCTTCTTGAATTCCAACAATCCTAGGATTTGTGGCCAAGCCCACTGCAACTGTAACATCTCATGGTGTGAAATTGTGTAGCAATGTGTCCAACAATATTACATATCCAACATCTTAGGATGTCATGGAATATTCCTATAGTTTTACTTGCATGAGTTCTACAATATAAAGCTTTGTGATTGTATTCATTACATGAGAAACAATGACCATTGAAAACATTTTCATACCTTTGCTTTTGTGTCAACCTTGAAGGTGTCTCTCTTCTACATTTTCTTTGAGGTGTAGGAATGGCTTCTTGGTGTCTTCCTTGCTTTGTTCTTCTGATGGTTTCCTTGCTTTGTGCAGGTGCTTGACTTGCAAATTTACTTTCACCCTTTGAAAATGAAGGACCTACATCATGCTTCTTAGAAGTGCTAGCTTCAAAATGTGTTGCTTCCTTGTTGTATCCAAGACCAGATTTATCATTTGGTGATATTTGACTATCCAAGATTTCATCCAATATAGTTGAGTTGTTCATGAATATTTTTTACTTCTCTTCTTTCCTTCTGAGATCAACTACTTCTTCTTCCAGCTTATGGCATGATTCTTCTTTTTCATTTACCTGATTCTTCAATAGTTCCTCTATCCATTTGGCTTCTTAAAGTTGGGTCCTTATATTGACATTCATTTCTCTTATTTATTTAAGATCTTCAAGGATTTTGCTAAGCTCATCATCTACCTTCTTCTTTTCTTCTTCTTGACTAATTATTTCATTCTTTAGTCTCTTGATCTCTTCTTCTTTTTATTCTAATTGAGTCCTTTGATTAGTTGTTTCACTTCCTTCTTGTTTCTTGAGCATTTTTTTTAGTGCCATGGTATGCCTTTGATACTTTAATAGGGATTCCTTAGTGATTCTTTCAATATCCTCAAAAGCATATGGATTATCCTCTGCTTCTTCTAATACATATATAAATTTATCTTTAAGCTTCAACAAATATTCTTCTTCATCTATGAGATAATTGTTAGTTGATTCTAAACAAACTACCTATAAATCTTCTTCATTTGTAGGATAAAATTCAACATTATTTCATTTAGAATTATTGCAATTAGAAGATTTTGGAGAGTCTTTACCTTCATTGATGACTGAGTATTGATATGCCTTCTATAGCTTCAGCCATAAGTCCTTGGAGGAGGTACATTTTCCTATGATTTCTTTGACAAAACCTGAAAGTACATTAAAGATGATCTTGAATACCACTGAATTGTTCTTTTTTGCATCCTTTTGAGCTATAAATTTTGACTAATTCTTAGAGGGATCTGATCCAAAAACAATTGTATCCAAAACACCTGCTCCTTTTGACTTCAAATACCCTTTCATGTTTATTCTCGATGTCGAGTAATCTGTCTCATCAAAGAAGGGAACTTCTTATGCATTTTCATACATTTGTGTTTCCTTGGATCTCCTTCAAGCTTGTAAGGCTTATGATGAAAACCTGGCTATGATACCAATTGTTGGACACACTGACCACACTGAGAGGGGGGGGTGAATTAGTGTAGGGCTCTTTTTACACTTCTTTCAAAACTTTAGTTAGAAAGCACTTGAAACAAATTATTCATTCATACTTAGCTACTTGCATGTGTCAACAACATTTATCAATAATAGAGAACTATAAGAAATCACCATAGTAAACACAGAGAACATCAGATATATGTGTAATATTTTTGTATTATGTGTTACAAGAGAATACAATCTCTGGGGTTTATCAACACCAACTGAAAAAGAGCACCAACTCCAAGAGAGTATAAACTCTCAATAAAATACCTAGCTTGCAGATCTCACCACCAACCGAGATGTGAGGAATCCAACCCCCACATAGAAGACCCAACTTGTAGAAAGAAACCAATCAGCCAACAGATAAGCGAACTATCTATATTGCAACACATGTATCTACATGACCTTTCTATACTGCAAAACACATATGTACGCGACCTTCCCTTTGTCATCCTACATACACCTTCAAAAAACTACGGTTTTCCATCTTTCTTTAACTCTGAAACTTTTGGCCCTTCAGACCTTCACCTCCTTTGTTACATCCACCTGCAACCTGTCACTACAACCAACATGTGTCATATGTACCATCCAACAACATATGTATGTCCCACATGAATACATCATCATATAGCATATATATCCCTCAACCATATCAGAATTGTACCATACATAAGAATGCTTCTCACTCAACCAACCAACCAACATATACCATATCTAGATATCACATGAACAATATCAAGAATGCCTCAAGAATTCACCATATCATACACAAAGGTGATCATTAAAAAAAACATGTATCCATACCAGAACTTATGTAAATGACCTGAACCTGTAGAATGCTAACCTAGGAACCTGCTTCAGACTTCAATGAGCACCAAAATATACTCAATTTTTCATGACCCTTTCAGTTGTACGTGCCCTATTATCCTACATCCCGCATATGTACGCTACCTCATCCATGATAGCCTGCATATGTATGTGACATCCTCCAATGTAGCCTGTGTATAATTCAAAAACTAGGGTTTTTCTAAAGCTCTGAAACTTTTATCGTCAACCTTCCTTTCCTACCTCAGACTTGCGTAACTTCAGATGTATCAATGGGTACCTGCAATAGACCTTTCACAAGATAATAGATATTCAATATGCTCAAAGATCATCATCATAAGAAACCCTTTCTCTCTTATTTATACTCTCCAAGTAGCTTCCTCTAGGGGTTATCTTCTAACCAACTTCCCTCTTTTAGGGATAACCCACTTCTAACTCCTTTGTCCACTTACAACCACTCTATCCAAAAATATGAATCTCACCACTTCTAGTTGAAACTAATTTAGTTTTAATTATTTTCTTTTGCAACAACTTAACCCATGATTAACTCCTAGTTACAACCACTTTGACTAGTCAACTTCTTCTAGGGGCTTCTAGAATAATTTGACTTCTTTGACCTTCTAGGGGAGTTAAATTGGTTGTAACTAGGATTTAGTCATGAGGGTTATCCAACTTCATTAAGCCACATCTCTCAAGCTGTGAGAGTAACTACATGGCATACCACATATCCCTAGAAATGACACAGCGAGAAATGTGCTCACCATCATGATAGTCTCACTTTCACTACCAAATTCACTGACCTTCATTTACATTATTCCTCAACAAGACTTTTGAGTCTCATAGCCACCGTTAGGGTTACTCAACCACTTAACCATTTGAACTTCTAAAATATTCTTTATGAGGAGTTTCTGCCATAGGGACCACTTTGGAGACTTTATCCAGTTGTCTTCCATAAAGGTCTTTCATAAGGGGACAACTTGGAGTTCATCCATTTGGTACTTTATAGAAACGCTGACTTATGACATCAATGATACAACTTCCTTGGATATAAATCTTGACATCAATGAAAATACATCACTATGATACTACTTGAAATCAACCCTTTGAAAACAATCCTTTGACATCAATGAGAACACCTTAGTACAACAATATCCCCTTTGGGTGGTGGCGGCTTCAACGTGTTATTCAACACCAATCATTGATGGAAACAAGTAGACATGGAATGCTCGTGCTCCCCTTGTGATCATCGCTCTTCATTAATATTTCTATCTCTCCCAACTTTGAAATCAATGTCGAAGAGATATATCTCTTTGGAACTACTCTCCCTAAGCGTCGCGAGGCCGCTCCTAGATGAACTATCCATTGGGTTGTTCTCCATGAATTTGATGAATTTCTCTCCGTTTGACAAATGATATCACTTTGATGCAATGTTGATGGCATGGTTGTCAATCATATCTCCTCATGGTCATCTTTATCACATCCTCTCCTCCACGGATCATGCACCTCTACTCTTAATCGTAGGAAGAATAATGATTCCCCCCATGGGTATGTCTCCCCATATCTTCTTTGAAATATTCCATGTAATCACAGTGAATAATATTCTACTACTGTATTATGTTTCTGCTGTGGATGTTGTTGCTCTACCGGAACACTAATCAACTTCTCAATTATATTATATCAAGAATACAACAATTTGTTATTCCTTTGACGATCCTCGGACATGACCATTACATCATGTGTACTGTACCAGCGGTGCATAAGCGATTAACACTAAAATTGTATCACCGACTAGTGAATCAACCATTACCTGTACCATCAATGATTTCATTAACCATGCACCAAACCAACTGTCACAACAATATCATCAACCAAATCATTTCCACTCACCAAGATAAATCATTAAGATAACTCTCAACCATGTGCACAATATCACCAAGATTTGCATAAACCAAGACTACTCACAAACATCAAAGATGTTACCACAATCAAGATGTGCTTCCAAAAGTATACCAATACATATGTGCCGATACAAGTGCCCATAACGATGTATCAAGTGTACCAAATCGGCCAAATCATCCATAGATCAACTATAATTTCATCAAGATGTATAACATCACCATAGCATGTGCCAACCATGCACATCATCCATATACCATACATCATATACAATGAAATGTGTCTCAACCATATGCAGAATATGTGCCAAATGTGTACCAAGCGTGTATATAGATCACCAACAAGTTACCATCAATACATATGCATCAATATCATCAACCATACAACATGACAATCATGTACCTCAAACAAGTTTCATATCCTTTCGTATGTCTCAACCAACTACCATAAACCATCTGCCAATGTTCATATCACTCATCATATGTCTCAACCAACTACCATAAACCATGTGCAAGTGTATCCAAGATATGCACCAACAATGTTTATCAACAAGTAGGCCTCAATCAACATGCACCATATATGCCAACTCATCAACTAAGGTCTCAATCATGTACCCAACATGTACATCAACCAAATTCCAAGACATTCAACAAGTAGACCTCCAACAATACATATCAAGATATATCAATAGATCTTACATATGTACCATCAATGTGCTACAACATATCTGCCTCAGAACAACAATTAAACTGTAGCAATAATACCTCTAGCTAGTATCACATGACCCATGATATTCCTCATAAATAAAGTTCCATAACCTTACTGATAAGTATTTAACATAACCAAAATTATACTTTATCATAAATGCTTCAATCCACACACTAGAGTTTGTACCATGCATCCAAGATAGGCCTCAAGAACATGCTCCAAAACTCGACCATATATCATCAACATGCATTCATCAAACATACATACAAGCAAACCTTTATTCATGAAAACTTGAAACATACCATCTCAGACCCTGCATAAATTGTGTTGTACCATCAAACCATGTCACAACTCATCTGTACACCCTTTTTCAAATATTTACCTCATGTACATGGCCTTTCTTCAGATAGCTCGCATATGTACATGACCTTTCTATAAGTCATCTGGTGTATGTATGTGACTGCTCCCACAAGAACCTGCATATTCCTCAAAAAATATTAAGCTTTCCTCATTCTTTATGCCTTCATTTATCTCTGGTTGTCCAGACTTCTTATTCCACTTCTGAAAGTGTCATGTTCTCTAAGCACTTGTTCTTTCATCTTCCATCCTTTCAATATTTTATTTCTTCCATGATCTTCTTCCTATATTGTATGAACCATTCCTCACTGACTATCTTCTTGAATTCCAACAATCTTGGGATTTGCGGCCAAGCCCACTACAGATGTAGCATCTCATGGTGTGACAATGTGCAACAATATGTCCCACAAGATTATATATCCAACATCTTAGGATGTCATGGAATCTTCCAACACCTTTCCTTGCATAATGTCTGCAATCCAAAGCTTTGTGAACATATTCATATTCATACACACAAGCAAAGGTATGAAAAAAATTTCATACCTTTGCTTGTGTGTCAACCTTGAAGGTGTCTCTCTTCTGAATTTTCTTTGAGGTGTAGGAATGGATTCTTGGTGTCTTCCTTGCTCTATTCTTTTGATGGTTCACTTTCTTTGTGCATGTGCTTGACTTACAGATTTACTTTCACCCTTTGAAAATGAAGGACCTACATCATGCTTCTTAGAAGTTCTAGCTTCAGAATGTGTTGTTTCCTTGTTGTATCCAAGACCGGATTTATCATTTGGTGATATTTGACTATCCAATATTTCATCCAAGATATTTGAGTTGTTCATGAATATTTTTTACTTCTCTGCTTTCCTTCTGATATCAACTACTTCTCTTTCCATCTTATGTCATGATTCTTCTTTTTAATTTACTTGATTCTTCAATAGTTCCTCTATCCTTTTGGATTTTTCAAGTTGGGTCCATAGATTGACATTGATTTCTCTTGTTTCTTTAAGCTCTTCAAGGTTTTTTCTAAGCTCATGATCTACCTTCTTCTTTTCTTCTGCTTGACTAATTATTTCATTCTTTAGTCTCTTAATCTCTTCTTCTTTTTCTTCTAATTGAGTCCTTTGCTTAGTTGTTTCACTTCCTTCTTATTTCTTGAGCATTTGTTTTAGTGCCATGATATGCCTTTGATACTTTTCTACAGACTCCTTAGTGATTCTTTCAAGATCCTCAAAAGCATATGGATTATCTTCTACTTCTTCTAACACATCTATAATATTATCTTTAAACTTCAACAAATATTCTTCTTCATCTATAAGATAATTGTTAGTTTATTCTACACAAACTACCTCTAGATCTTCTTCTTCATTTGCAGGAGAATATTCAACATTATTACATTTAGATTATTGCAATTAGAATATTTTAGAGAGTCTTTACCTTCATTGATGACCGAGTCTTGATAAGACATCTCTAGCTTCAACCATAAGTCCTTGGAGGAGGTACACTTTCCTATGCTTTCTGTGACAGAACCTAAAATTCCATTGAAGATGATCTTGAAAGCCAATACATTATTCTTCTTTGCTTCCTTCTGAGCTGCAAATTTTGACTGATTCTTTGAGGGAACTGATCCATCAACAAATGTATCTCAAACACCTGTTCCTTTTGACTTCTAATATCCTTTCATATTTATCCTCCATGTTGAGTAATCTGTCTCATCAAAGAAGGGAACTTCTTCTGCATATTCATCCATTTGTGTGTCCATGGATCTCCTTCAAGCTTGTAAGGCTTATGATGAAAACTTGGCTTTGATACCAATTGTTGGACACACTGAACACATTGAGATGGGGGAGGGGGGGTGAATTAGTGTAGGGATATTTTTACACTTCTTTCAAAAATTTAGCTAGCAACCACTTCAAACATTTTATTCATTCATACTTAGCTACTTGCATGTGTCAACAACATTGATCAATAATAGAGAACTGTAAACCATCACCATAGTAAACATAAAGAACACTAGATATATGTGTATGGTTTTGTATTATGTGTTACATGAGACTATAGTCTCTAGGGTTTATTAGCATGAACTAAAAAATAACACCAACTCCAAGAGAGTACCAACTCTCAATACAAGACCCAACTTGTAGATCTCAACACCAACTGAGACCCAACTTGTAGACAAAAAAAATCTTCCAACAAGTGCACGACCTGTCTATACTGCAGCACGCATATGTACATGGCCTATCTATATTGCATCACGTTTATGTACGTGGCCTTCCCTATGTTAGCCTGCTTACACCTTCAAAAAACTATGGTTTTCCATCTTTTTGGAGCTCAGAAACTTTTGGCACTTCAAACTTTCACTGCCTCTGTCACATCCACCTACAACTTGTCATTGCAACCAACCTGTTCCATATGTACAATCCAACAACATGTGTATGTCCCTCATGCATACATAACCATACAACATAGATATCCCTCAACCATATCATAACTATACCATAAATAAGAATGTTTCTCACTCAGCCAACCAACCAACATATACCATATCCATATATCGCAACAACCATATCAAGAATGCCTCAAGCATTCACCATATGATAAGAAAAGGTGATCATTAAAAAAAACATGTAGCCATACCAAAACTTTTGTAAATGATCTGAATGTGTAGAATGTTGACCTGGGAAATTGCATCAGAGTCTAGAGACCTGGCATCAACATCTACTCAATTTTTCATGACCCTTTCAACTGTATGCACCCTATTCTCCTACAACCCACGTATGCATGCTACCTTAGCCACAACAACCTACGTATGTATGAAACCTCCTCCACTGCAACCTGTGTATGCTTCAGAAACTAGGGTTTTTCTGAAGCTCCGAAACTTTCGTCGTCAACCTTCCTTTGCTACCTCAAACTTGAGTAACGTCAGATGTATCAATGGGTACCTGCAATAGACCTTTCACAAGATAATAGATATTCAATATGCTCAAAGATCATCATCATAAGAGACCCTTGCTCTCTTATTTATATTCTCCAAGTAGCTTCTTTTAGGGGTTATCTTCTAACCAACTTCCCTCTTTTATATATAACCCACTTCTAACTACTTTGTCCACTTATAACCACTCTACCCAAAAATAGGAATCTCACCACTTCTAGTTGCAACTAATTTATTTTTAATTATTTTCTTTTGAAACAACTTAACCCATGATTAAATCCTAGTTACAACCACTTTGACTAGTCAACTTCTTCTAGAATAATTTGACTTATTTGACCTTCTAGGGGCTTCTAGATAATTCATGAGGGTTCTCCAACTTCACTAAGACATATCTCCTTAGCCGTGAGGAACTACATGACGTACCACATATCAACGAAAATGAAATGACATGCACTATCCATCCATGATAGTCTCACATACAAATTCATTGACCTTAATTACATTATTCCTCAACAAAAATTTGATTCTCATAACCACACTGCTAGGATTACTCAACCACTTAACCATTTGGACTTCACAAAGAGTCTTCCATTGAGGACTTTCACCATAAGGGGACCGCTTTGAGAACTTTATCCAAGAGCGTCTTCCTATGAGGGATTTCATCATAAGGGGATATGTAACACACATAACTCCTTAGGTATCCTTTTAAGGGATGGGGCATAAGAATTTCTCTTTTCTCAATCATCTCGAATCCCTAAAACTAGGATTACATCGCCTTCGATTCGACGAGGGTTTTCCAATGACTATATTTTTTTCTAGATCTGAGTTCTGGAATGCAAGTTATGGTCCTTAAAAAAAATTTATGCCTTTACCGAATAGGGTCTTTCATTTGCATGTGTCACCCATGTGGTTATGTATCACCTATCATGCCACCTCATCATAGCATACAAAGACTCACTCAACCAAAGTTCGACGCTTGTCTAGCTCTTATTGGCCTAATAATTTAATTAAATATATCAAAGGAGGACTTAGGATTATTAAGTTTGATAAACTCCTAAGTCTCCAGAATTTAGCGAGGTTCTTCATCGTGTTATTATGAACATACCCCCAAAACTCCCAAATATCGAAGTTGTGGAGAGGATCCCACCTATATTATGCCTTTACGTAAATACTAGTAATTACATTACCCCACAATATAATTAATTATGTTTAATGTTTATTATATCATTGGAGTATGGGAAGGTAGATTTGGGCCTTTGACCCTTTTAACTTGTTCATTCTATCACCCAAAACATACAGAGTCTCGAAGATCCGAACTCTCGAAGAGTCTGCACTTACACGTGAATGCACATTAAATATTTGAATAGGGACATGTAGGTCCGGGCCTACAACCATTTTATCCCAAGAATTCCATCACTCAAAAAACTTTGGAGTCCCGAAGTTCCGAACTCGTATCAACCATCAGATCAATTGGCCATGATCCAGGAGGAAGACATTTGGCAGAAGACAAGGGTGACATGTGGCCCAATCAACTAGTGACACGTGTCAAGGTCCATTTGACACATAAGGTTTGTGAAAGTCATGAATCGGGGTGACACATGGAACACCTACTATGGTTCCACATTGTCCTAGGTGATGTTAGCATGCCACATCACTCTGGCTTCTGGAGCTTCGGCGATATTTTCATGAACTTCTTTCTTTGGATAAGGACAGATCACTGGTCTATGATACCAACAATAAACAATTTCTTTGTCTTCAAAACTACACTTGTCTGGAAATAATAGAAGTATCCATTCTTCCCCATTGAGGTTAGGACCTCCACAGGGTTTATCAAATGCCTTCTAAGTTGGATTTCCTCTATTCAAGAGAGTCCCTTCACAGCTACATTTTCCCTCAACGCCCTCTCCTTACAACACCAGTTTCTTTCTAGCCAACACCAAGATCGCGACCCTCTTTTTATCCAATTTGGGCTTGGGTGTTCTATGCTCTGGTTCAAAACTCTTCCACGAGTTATTTGATATTTATATTGCATGTGCTAGTGCATTCCTTTCAGCAATTATCTTCCTCAAAGATCAAATTCCTCCTTTGGTTCTCTCCTATAACGATAACAACTTAAGCTTTTAGTTATTCCTAAAAATCGAGAGCCTCACATGCTCTCTTCTTTATGAATCGTCCTCAGTCCCATTTGTGCACCTCTACCCTCTTCTCCTAGGAAGTTTCTATAACTATCATATTCCTTCTTCCAGAAGGAACTCGGTTCAATCTATGCCTACAAGAAGGATACCCTTTGTGGTACTACGAGATGATAGTTTTATGTATTCTCAGTGAGGCCCTCCATGCTTCCATTCATTGGTGTAGTTGGTGGTTCAACCACCAATATTTTCTCATTAATTGATTTCCCTTGGAATCAGGATGGGGCTCATTATTTCAACAAGGAGAATTGGGTCATTTTGACATAATGAACCCTCTCTACAGTTTGATCATTCTTTCCTCTAGTGATATCATGGCCATTACTTCAAGGCTTCACCCCCATAGTTAGTCTTTGGAAATCTAAAAAATAATACATTTACATTGTTCACATGCCATATCATGGTAATCATAAATAATGATTAATTATAATTTGGGGGAAACATGGGTATTACATGACCACTTTGGAGTTCATCCATTTGGTACTTTCTATAGAAACATGACATGACATCAATGGTACAACTTCCTTTGATATCAACCTTGACATCAATGAAAATACATCACTATGATACTACTTGACATCAACCTTTTGACATAAATCCTTTGAAATCAATGACAACATAGTACAATAATATCCCCCTTTGGCATTGATGGTAACACCAACATTGATTTCAACATCAATCATTGATGGAAACACTTAGACATGGAGATGCCCACGCTCCCTCTATGATCATCGCTCTTCATAAATGTTTCTATCTCTCCCCCTCTAGCATCAATGAAAAATGGAATATCTCTTTGGGGATACCCCCCCCTGACTGAACTGTCCCTGAGGCTACTCCCCCTGGATGCACTATCCATTGGGTTGTTCTACATGAAAATTATGAATCTCTCCTCCTTTGACAAAGGATATCACTCTAATTCAATGTTTATGGTTTGGCTTCCAATGCTCCCTCTATGATCATCTTTACCATCTCTCCTCCTAGGATCATACCTCTGTAACCAATCATGGGAAGAAGAATAATTCCTCCTTTGGGTAAATCTCCCCTTGTCATCTCTGCAAGATTCCATGTAATCATTGTGAACAATATGATACCACTATAATATGTTTATGTTGTGGGCATTTCTACTCTACCAGAACACTGATCAACTACTCAACAATATTGTATCAAGAAAACAACAATATGTTATTCCTTTGACAATCCTTGGACCTGACCATGCATCATACTACACTTGTACCATCAACAATTTCATCAACCATGCATTAAGCCTGTATCACCAACAAGTGCATTAACCATGCACCAAACCTGTATCACTAACCAATGCATTAACCATGCACCGAACTAACATGTCACAACAATATCATCAACCAAATCAGATCCATTCACCAAGATCAATCATTAAGACAAATCTCAACCATGTGCACAATATCACCAAGATGTGCATCAACCAAGACTAMTCACAAACGTCAACAAGATGTACAATCAATATGTGCTTCTAAAAGTATATMCATACATCTATGCCAACTAGAAAGTGCCTATAACAATACATCAAGTAGGTATCAATCATGCATCATCCATAGATCAGTTATGATTTCATCAAGATGTACCAACATCACCATAACATGTGCCAACCATGCACATAAACCATATACCATGAAATGTATCTCAACCATATGCTAAGAATATGTGCCAAATGTGTACCAAGCATGTATATAGATCACCAACAAGTGCCTCATACAGATGTATCAATAAAATCATCAACCATACAACATGAAAACCATGTACCTCAAACAAATGTCATATCACTCATGATATGTCTCAACCAACTACCATAAACCATGTGCCAATGTATCCAAGATATGCACCAACAACGTATCTCAACAAGTAGGCCTCAATAAACATGAAACATATATGCCAACTCATCAACTTAGTGTCTCAATCATTTACCCAACATGTATATCACCCAAATTCCATGACATTCAACAAGTAGAACTCCAACAATACATCTCAAGATATATCAATAGAGCTCACATATGTACCATCCATGTGCTACAACATATCTTCCTTATAACAACAAGTAAAATGCAACAATAATACCTCTAGCTAGTATCACATTACCCATGATATACATCATAAACAAAGTGATCCAGGTGGATATTGGTGGCCACCCACTTGTTCCAACTGGCTCATGTTGTCATTTTTTAGTTCAACATGTTCTTTTTTACTTCTTTGTAATTGTGGTTTCTACACTTCCAGGATTGTTTGAAGCCCTACACATCTTCTAGGTGGATGTTGGTGCCTTCCCACCTAATCCAACTGGCTGATTTTGAATGTTTTCATGTCAGCACATCTGTACTTCTAGGTTCATTTTGAGGCCCTAAACAATGGTGTTTTTGCATGCCACAGTAAAATTTTAGATGGATTCAAAGTTTGACAACATAATGCATAGCTCTCTAAAAGACCTTTCCAACAGGCTATCACACACCTAAAACAGAGATCGTATGCAAAAGTTACGACCCCAGGAAATTAATATACTAACTTACCCAAATGGGGCCCACATGACTTTTGGCGTTTCATCTCCTAGGGTTAAGTTTTTGGATGTCTAGGGTTTTTGTATTCATGTTTATCATAAAAAGGCCTTCAGAGCCTCATTGTAATCATCTTGTGGTGAATGAGCGTAGTCGTCACATATCTTCTTAGAGATAAAGCTGCCACCATTCTAGAGAGTCTTACACTCTGTATTTTTACAGTCTCTTTACAATTATTTCATTAATAGAAATCAAGTATTGTTCTATTTCTTTGTTTCTGGCAATTTTCAGGAGTATTTCATTGTAATATCTTTTCTTTCATTTTGTTCTGAAAATAATCCATATCAGTGGTATCAGAGCAGGATGCTCTTAATTGTTTTTTATCGCATGTCCCCGATGAGGTCCGAGTATAGCCAGTTGGGTCTCGAATTTGTCTCTCTTGAGGAAAATCACTCTCACACACCCAAGAAACCCTTGATGGTGGCATAAAAGAAAAATAGTAGAGCAGAAGATTCTATTAACATGTTGCTTGAGCAATCTCTCACGCGATAGAGGGATGAAATGATGGATAATTTTGCACACATCCTTCAACATCTGTCGATAGCAACAAGCACATCTTCATCAAGTGGCCATTTTGGAGGAACCTCTCCCTTCAAGGTACAAGTTAATTTTGATAGTCCCATATTTTAAGGTCAGATAGATGCAGATGCCCTAGAAAAATGGTTAAATCTACTAGAAGGTTATTTCTTTGTTCAAAAAAATTTCAACGGGGAAAATATCACCTTTTCACTCCTCAAGGCTCTTCCCCATGTCAAACATTGGTGGGAAACTTACTAGGAGCAAAGTTCCACAGAGGAATCTAGAATATATGGGGTCGAGCCCACTTGGAAATTTTTTGTGGATGCAGTCAAAGAATAGTACTATCATGTTGATAACTATGAAGACCAATACATGATATGGACCACACTGTGGTAAGAGAAGAGACAAACAATGTCGGAGTTCACAAATAATTTCCATACCTTGCGCACCAAGTTGTGTATCAAATATTTTGAGCTGCATCTGGTTTTGAAATACCGTGGGGCTCTACATAGGTACATCCAAAACGAAATGAATTTCCTAAACATATCATCATTTGGAGCTCCCTACTGATATGTTGTCAAAATCAAGAAAAAATTTAGGCACCAGAACAAATGGGAATTCAGGTCTGCAAATTTGTAACAACCAAAGCATGGTAAAGATGACTCTAACTAATAGCCTATAGACAACCAGTACAAGAAATGGGACAAAAAGGGTAAAATAAAGATGAAGAATGACACTAGGAAGTGGTGTGACTTCCACAAAATCCCCTGGCACAACACTGATGAATTTCGCTCAAAATATTCATTGGTGGTCGAGTTCAAAGAAACGGAGCCGAACTCTGATTCAAAATCTGATCCAGAAAATATTGAAAACAGATAGATCATTAACACAGACCCCATTTCTATTGTTGCGACCACAATAATTCAACTATAAGAATCAGTAGATCCTGAAGAGGGGGAGCACCTCTTCCATTCACAGATGTGGGTGAAGGGGACTCCATTGCATTTCATTGTTGATAACGACATCCAGAAGAACCTCATCTCAGCTAATGTCTTCAAATAGTTGGGGTTGTCATAAACACCACACCCACATCCATACAACATCAGGTGGCTTTACCAGGGATGAGATCTTCGCGTCATCCAATAGTGTCACCTATCATATGGCATCCATCCCTTCAGGGATGAGGTAGTGTGTGATGTTTCCCCTCTTGATGTCTGTGATGTTGTTTTGGGCCAACCATATATGTGGAAATGTCATGTTTGCTATGAGTCTAGACCCCGTAGTGTCATTATTACTCTGGGGGGTCAACTCTACAGGATAACAGAGGTAGTTTCGACCACTGCTCCACCAAAACAGCACCGCAAGGTAATCTCTCATACTACAAAATTCATCCTCTTCATAGTCTGTTCAAAGGATGCACATAAGACCACTACAACCACTGCAGCCTCAACACCTTCTATCCAACAAAGGAAAATTTGTAAGTTTTAAACATGTGAAGTAAAGCAATGCATACAGATTCTTAAGAAAAACAAAAATTAATCAATGGCTCATACACATAGTACACAGAGATTTACACTAGAAACCCTTAACCGGGAGAAAACTAGCCTTCCTTGGTGCCACACCTTTCAACTCTTCATTGTATTAATTTCACCATTCACCATACAATATATACAATATTTTAGGTATTCCGTAGCTACCAAAACCCCAATACTTTAATCCAGGATTAATTTAGAAAACTGCTAAAAATAGCAAAATCGTCAGATGCAATTGTCAAATCTGACGCAACCACACACACAAATGCAAAGAATATAACACATACCCAACAATATTGTCGAAGAGACAAAATATATTGTTTCTTCACCTATAATGGGGCCTATATAATTCCTCATCCAACCCAAAGACAACAGGTTGGTGGAATAAATTCAACGCCTCCAACAATAGGTTTATGACAGTATTCCACAAGCCAAGAAGCATAAATTCTCCAACAAGGCACACAACTCACCAAGCTTCAGATTCAAAAAATGTTTTCCCCTCTTCTCTGGGCACTCAATTCAATGGAGACCATTGCTTCCTAATGGGGGAGGATTGATCCAGGTGGATATTGGTGGCCACCCACCTATTCCAATTGGCTCCTCTTGTCAGTTTTTAGTTCGACGCATTCTTTTTTAATTCTTTGTAATTGTGGGTTCTACACTTCTAGTCTTGTCTAAATCCCTAAACATATTCCATGTGGATTCTTGTTTCCTCCCACCCAATCCAATTGGATTGTTTTTTATTTTTTCATGTCAACACATCTTCATGTACTTCCAGGGATGTTTTGGGGCCCAAAACAATGTTATTTTGGTGTGCCAAAATCAAAATGTAGATGGAGTCAGAGTTTGATGGCATAATGCGTAGTTCTATAAAAGAACTTTCCAACGGGCTATCATGCACCTAAAATAGAAATCGTATGCAAAAGTTACGACCTTGGGAAGTTAATGTACTAACTTACCCAAATGGGGCCCGCATGAATTTTGGTGATTCATCTCCTAGGGTTAGGTTTTTGGATGTCTAGGGTTTTGGCATTCATGTTTATCATAAAAAGGCCTTCAAAGCCTCATTGTAATAATATTCTCGTGAATGAGTGTAGTCGTCACATCTCTTCTCAGAGATAAAGTTGAGAGTCTTGCACTCTGTATTTTTATAGTCTCTTTACAATTCTTTCATTAATAGAAATCAAGTATTGTTGTATTTCTCTCTTTCTGGCAATTTTCATGAGTATTTCATTGTAATATCTCTCCTTTCATTTCGTTCTGAAAATAATCTGGATCACAAAGTGCCATAACCTTACTGATAAGTATTTAACATAAATAACATTGTACTTTATCAAAAATGCCTCAATCCACACACTAGAGTTTGTACCATACATCCAAGATAGGCCTCAAGCACATGCTCCAAAACTCAACCATATATCATCACCATGCATTCATCAAACATACATACAAGCAAA
>SNQJ01S0169078.1:2448-13642 GCA_010110895.2 Picea sitchensis | reverse complement strand
GGGGGACCTCAACGCAATGGACACCATTTCTTCCTAAGGAGGGAGGATTGATCCATATGGATATCGGTGGCCACCCACCTTTTCCAACTGGCTCAAAACAGTTTTCTGACATTTTTGGCAATTTACTATTTTTAGCAGCTTTTACTTTCGGGGCCATTTTGAGGGCCTAAATGAAGGTTTTTCGGTATAGATCTCTTCAATGATAGATGAAGGCATCATTGAGCCCCCAAAATGAATCTCCTCGGTGATACCTTTCCAACGGGCTATCACACGCCTAAAACAGAGATCGTATGCAAAAGTTACGACCCCGGGAAGTTGATGTACTAGCTTACCCAAACGGGGCCCCCCACATGACTTTTGGTGTTTCATCTCGTAGGGTTAGGTTTTTGGATGTCTAGGGTTTTTTGCATTCTTTATTATTGTAAAAATGCCTTCGGAGCCTCATTGTAACCTTCTTCTTGTGAATTCACACTGCCGTCACATCTCTTCTCAGAGATAAGCCGCCACCATTCCAGCAAGCTTGTTTCCGCTGCATTTTACAGTTTTAGCTTATTTCGTTATTGAATAGAAAACTAGTTTTACTATATCTCTGTTATTTTGTGTTAAGCACCTGTTAATAATCTGTACTCATTTCGTTCTTCTCATAAAATCCGGATCATTCTGGCTTATGGCACGATCCTTCTTTTTCATTTACCTGATTCTTCAATAGTTCCTCTATCCTTTTGGCTTCTTCAAGTTGGGTCCTTAGATTGGCATTGATTTCTCTTGTTTCTTTAAGCTCTTCAAGCCTTTTGCTAAGCTCTTCATTTACCTTATTCTTTTCTTCTTCTTGAATAATTATTTCATTCTTTAGTCTCTTGATCTCTTTTTTTTTTTCTTCTAATTGAGTCCTTTGCTTAGTTGTTTCACTTCCTTCTTGTTTCTTGAGTATTTGTTTTAGTGCCATGATATACCTTTGATAATTTTCTAGGGATTCCTTAGTGATTCTTTCAGGATCCTCAAAATCATATGGATTAAATTTTTCTTCTTCTAACACATATATAACTTTATCTTTAATCTTCAACAAATATTCTTCTTCATCTATAAGATAATTGTTAGTTGATTCTACACAAACTACCTCTAGATATTCTTCTTCATTTGTAGGAGAAAATTCAACATTATTGCATTTAGAATTATTGCAATTACAATATTTTGGAGAGTCTTTAACTTCATTGATGATTGAGTCTTGATATGCCTTCTATAGCTTCAGCCATAAGTCCTTGGCAGAGGTACATTTTCCTTTGATTTCTTTGATAGAACCTGAAAGTTGATTGAAAATGATCTTGAATGCTACTGCGTTATTCTTATTTCTTCCATTTGAGCTGCAAATTTTGATTGATTCTTCAAGGGAATTGATCTAGCAACAACTGTATCCCAAACCCTTGCTCCTTTTGACTTCAAATACCCTTTCATATTTATTCTCCATGGTGAGTAATCTGTCTCATCAAATAAGGGATATTCTTCTTCATGTTCATCCATTTGTGTGTCCATGGATCTCCTTCAAGATTGTAAGGCTTATGATGAAAACCTGGCTCTGATACCAATTGTTGGATACACCGGCCACACTGAGAGGGGGGGTGAATCAATGTAGGGCTCTTTTTACACATCTTTCAAAACTTTAGTTAGCAACCACTTCAAACATATTAATCATTCATACTTAGCTACTTTCATGTGTCAACAACATTCATCAATAATAGATAACTATAAACCATCACCATAGTAAACATAAAGAACACCATATATGTGTGTAATCTCTTTGTATTATGTGTTACATGAGACTACAATATCTGGGTTTTATCAACCCCAACTGAAAAAATAGCACCAACTCCAATAGAGTACCAACTATCAATACAAGACCCAGCTTGTAGAGCTCAGCACCAACTTAGATGCGAGGAATCTAACCCCCAAGTACAAGACCCAACTTGTAGACAGAAACCAATCTGCCGAAAGATATGTGACCTATCTATACTGCAACACACATATGTACATAACCTGTCTATATTGTAGCACATGTATGTATGGGACCTTCCCTTTGTCATCCTATGTACACCTTTAGAAAAATAGGGTTTCCATCTTTCTGCAACTCTGAAACATTTGGCCCTTTAGACCTTCACTTCCTTTGTCACATCCACCTGAAACATGTCAATGCAACTAACATGTTCCTTCTATACCATACAACAACCTATGTATGTCCCTCATGCATACATCATCATACAACATAGATATCACTCAATCATATCAGAATTGTACCATACATAAGAATTTTGCTCACTCAACCAATGAACCAACATATACCATATCCAGATATCACAACAACCATATAAAAAATGCCTCAAGAATTCACCATATCATAAGAAAAGGTGATCATTAAAACAAACATGTATCCATACCATAACTTCTGTAGATGATATGAACCTGTAGAATGTTGACCTCAGAACTTGCTTCAGACTTCAGGGACCTGGCACCAACATCTACTCAATTTTTCATGAACCTTTCAGTTGTATGTGCCATTTTCTCCTATAGTTGGCGTATGTACGCTACCTCAACCATGGAATCCCACATATGTACGTGACCTCCTCCACTCCAGCCTACTTACGTTTCAGAAACTAGGGTTTTTTTGGAGCTCCAAAACTTTTCTCGGCAACCTTCCTTTGCTCCTCAGACTTGCGTAACTTTAGATGTATCAATGGGTACCTTCAATATACATTTTAGAAGATAATAGATATTCAATATTATCAAATATCATCATCATGCGAGACCCTTTCTCTCTTATTTATACTCTCCAAGTAGCTTCCTCTAGGGGTTATCTTCTAACCAACTTCCCTCTTAGAGATAACCCACTTCTAACTACTTTGTCCACATACAACCACTATATCCAAAAATAGGAATCTCACCACTTCCAGTTGCAACTAATTTATTTTTAATTATTTTCTTTTGCAACAAATTAACCCATGATTAACTCCTAGTTACAACCACTTTGACTAGTCAACTTCGTCTAGGGGATTCTAGAATAATTTGACTTTTGTTACCTTCTAAGGGATTCTAGATAATTCATGAGGGTTCTCCAAATTCACTAATCCACATCTCCTCAACCGTGAGGAAATACATGACATACCACATATCACCGGAAATGGAATGACATGTACTATCCATCCATGATAGTCTCACCTGCAAATTCACTAACCTTCATTACATTATTTATCAACAAAAATTTGAGTCTCATAACCACACTACTAGAATTAATCAAGCACTTAACCATTTGGACTTTACAAAGTGTCTTCTCATGAGGTATTTCACCATAAGGGGACCACTTTGGAGTTCATCCATTTGTTACATTCTATAGAAACATGAGATGACATCAATGATACAACTTCCTTTGATATCAACCTTGACATCAATGAAAATACATCACTATGATACTACTTGACATCTATCCTTTGACATCAATGACAACATAACACAACAATTGTGAAAAAACTCATTCACCATGATTAGGGTTTTGCAAATTTATTTTTAACACAATTCCTAGATCCCGAAACTTTCCAAAAATATCCAAAATAAAACTGATCTGATACCAATATGGTCTATAAACTACCATGGATATTCCACTAGATCAGTTTGTCACAGCATATATTATATTATACTAAAATATTTTATTATACAAGTTTAGTTTCCATAGATATCATATTTAAAATCACTAGCTTAATAATAAAATTAAGGAAATAGTTGAAATGAAAAAATGAAAGGCTAAGCAAAAGAACACACCATCCACAACAATGAATACTATTGAATTTTCTGGTTTTTAGATCTGATAATTATTTCCTTATTATTTAAATTCTATCGTTATGATAGAATAATTACACACTGAAAACCTCAACAAGACTTAGAAAACTTGGTGAGAGGTTATTGTAAGTAAAATTTTATATGAGATTATATATTACAATTGAGGGCCCCGATATATATACTTTGGAGGAGTTCCCTTTCATTAATGGACATGTATTTTCCATTATTGTCTTTTCATTAATTAATTTAGTATTAATTATTGATTATATATATTATATTTATGTTGATGATTATTTCCTCACATGCACGTCTAATTAATATAGATCACTTCATCCTGGAGAAGGAAATTTGAGAACACCTCGAGTCTATCCACTCCTTGTTAGTAGAAAGACTATGTTTGGGCCATTCACCACTAGCAAATATCTATGAGTGAATGAGTCATTTCCCTTGGTCAAATCAGCATGATCAATCTGGGAGAAGGTCTGCTTGATGTTACTAACTGGAGAAACATCAACACTCCGTCTCAGCAAGGGAGACATTCTGCATCACACAAATCTTGTCTCTGAAGTATACAAACTTTTTCTTAGACAGAGGCTTGGCGAGAATGTCCGCAATTTTCTCATATGTGGATATGTACTCGAGCTTTACTTCTCCCTTTTGTACCATGTATCTGATAAAGTGATATTTGATCTCAATGTGCTTCAACTTGTCATGAAATATTGTATTTTCTGAAATCTTGACTCAAATTTGATTATCACACTTGTCATGAAATATTGTATTTTCCAAAATCTTGACACAAATTTGATTTCATCACAGTGTATTAAGGTCGTTTCTAGCTCTTGATCAAATAGTATTGCAAGAAGTTTGTGAATCCATACTGCTCTGCTGAATTGTGACACTGGTTGCAATATAATTGCCTCACCGTACTAAGTGATACATAATTCTACTTCCTGCTAAACCAAATAATCGTTGTTGATCCCAAGTTGAAGTAGCACCCTCGAGAGCTTCTTTTCCATTCACCAAGACCCTACCCACACCCAGCATACCCTTGTAGCCCCCATTTAACCATCTAAGTCATATCTCAAACCATATCCAACTATACCACATGTGCACTTCAACACACTTTTGTTGCAACCTAATGGAAGTGCCTCGGTTCAACAATGAACTAGCTTAGGGTGTTCACTGCAAAGAAAATACTTGGTTTAAAAGCAACCCATGTGCTAATAAGGATCCAACTGGACTTCCTTAAATATAGTGTGGGATCTAATTATATATGAATATGAAGTATAACTCACTCAACTTCTTCTTACATTTGTCATCCTAGGGTGTAGCCGCTGGACTTCAGTGTCCATCATACCAAATCTCTCAGATTTCAATTGTGTAATTTCCCTTTGTCCACCTTAAGATCTCACCCTAGTTTCTACCTACACCTAACTTAAAGTAAATGGAAATCAACTAATATCCATCCTCAACTCATAGGGCTAAATCCACTTTGCACTGCATTGGATGAGTCGGTCTACCCCTCAAGGGAAATAAGTCATCAAGATATAACACCAAGATCAAAGGATCACCATCAACAAACTTGTAGTAAAGGTCGAGATCTACTTCACTTGGTTAAGCCCAATGTCATCAAGTATCCATCAATATTGGAGTACCATGCCATGGGTACCTACTTAAGTTCATATAAGGAATTCTTCATCCCTCGCAAACATGAGACTCCATCCCATGTACCTTAAATCCCTGGGGTTGTTTTATGTACACTTCCTCAATCACACCCATTGAGGAATGAAGTCTTTACATCCATATGGTGTAAACTCCATCCAGGGATTGTTTCAATGTGGGAAATAATGGTCTTGATGGAGCGCACTCTAGCAACTAGAGAAAACGTGTATCCTCATAGTCCACCTCTTTGGGAGAACCCTCCTGCTTGCTTTGTACTTTTGATGTTTCGCTTCATCTATTGCCTGGATCTTGTAGATCCACTTGAATTCACATTGACTTCCCCTTAGGCCCTAGTAATAATATCCCATTAATATCATTCTTCATGATGGATTGATATTCCTCCCATCATGGAATCTCCAAACTTGTTGGCATGCTTCCTCCTCATAACTAGAAGATTCAGAATCAATGATGTGAATCATCAATTCCATATAAATAGATAATTTGTGCAATGTATGGCCAATGGAGTACCATGGGGAGTTTCCATGCCTCTCTACATCTCTGCATAAATGTATCATGAAGCTTAGACTGGCCTTTCATGGTCTCGAACAACGACCTAGGCAGTGTCCAATTAGTTTTAGTTGGACTTTATTGAGTTCTCCGATAGTGGCTGAAGTTGGATGATCAACTAGAACAAAATGGACCAACCTACATCCCAGAGGCTCCTTTATCCTCACCATTGATCTCCTACATGAGACTCTCCGACCTCCTGAAGGTTGTTTCCCTTCATCAGCGATATATCTAATGACTTCTATTTGGCGCTATCCTATAATGTAGATTTTGTAATCCTTTGATGTCTCACTATACCCAACAAATGTCCCCTTTGTTCCTAAAAGGATTCAACTTTGTCCTTCTCTCTTGGAAATGTGAAATGTAGAATTGAAAATCAAAGATCCTCAAATGAATGACATATAGTTTCACACTTGTGAAAGCCTCCTCAAGAGTATTTTCCCCCAATATCCCGTGAGGACTCATTTTTTGCACATACACTATACCGGAAACATATCCTATGGGTGAGAATGATAAATCCCACTGCTAGAATCATGGTTTTGGTATTCTATAACCATCGTTCTGTTGTGGGTTGTAAGGGACAATCAAATTCCTCTTGATCCCTTCCTCCTTTCAAAAATCCACATGTCCCTCAAGTGTATCCTCCATTATCTGATATCAAATCCTTTATATTCTTCTTTGTCATGTTCTCTACCTAATCCCTAAACTCCTGGAAACTGTTGAAGACCTCATCCTTGGCATTCATGAAGAAGATCCATGTCTTCCTAGAGAAATCATCAATGAAGATCACATAGTATAGGAATCCAACCAAAGATGCAACTATCATAGGTCAACATACATCTAAATGTACTAGATCCAATATCCTCTTCGAACTCTTGTCACTGCTTGGAAAATATCCCTTGGAATTATCTCCAAGTGCACATCCCTTGCAAATGTCATCATGCTTTACCTAAAGCTCTGGAGGTCCTATGACCATGCTGGTAAAGAATTGTAATGTAAGTGTGAAAATATTTGATGTCATAGCTCACAAAAATTGATGTTGTCATGTACCAATTCTTGGGATGTTCATCACAAAAATATTTATAGACCTCCCTCTCGAACACTAATCACTGATGAGGAGTCTATTCTCGAGCCCTTAGGAAATACAAGAAACTGTCCATTCACGAATGCAAATCTATAGCCTTTATCCTCCAATGTTGAGGTAGAAAGTAGGTTCTTCTTTATCCCTGGTACATACAACACATCTTGTATATGAATAGTATCTCCGGACTCTAGTTGGAATGAAGTTGTCCCAAATCCTCTCATTTCATACTTGGCATTATCACCAAGTTATACTCACAATGTTGATTCCCTTTCAATCAAATCTGAGATACAATTATGAGAATCTGTCATGTGCCTAGAAGCACCACTATCCTCTAACCAAATATCACTTCCATATATAATAGTGCCTAAAAGAGAAGAGAAAAATAAGTACTCTTTCTGAATTTCATCTGCAATCTCATCAAGTTTAGATTCCTTTGTCTTCTTCTGTGGTGGATGCTCATCAGTATAGATTGTTGATGCATGTTTTTTTTCTTCCTTTTCTTCTGAGGACATTGAAAATCATGGTGACCAAATGTATGACAATTGAATAACTTGATTTTTGAAATACCCTTCTTCTTCTATTCTTTAACTGGGGTTGATCCTCCCCTTGTATTTTTCTTTACAAATTTCCTTTTTCCTTTTCCTTTTCTTGCATGAGCTACAAGAGCTTGAGTTCCTTCATCCTAGGGTTTTTGCAAGATATTTTTGGACAATGTTATGGCCTCCTCTTGGAAACAATCAGTCCATAGCCGATCAGACTTGGGAAAATCCTCTCGTCCACAAATGCTCTGAAAAAATGGTTCCCATGAAGAAGGCAATCCGTTAAGAGTCACTGTAACAAGTTCTACATCATCAATGGTGTCTTCAATGGTCTTAAGTTGATATTTCAACTAGGATAATTTCATAAAATAAGTGGAAACTAAATCTAATTTTCTCATCATGATACAATGGTGCTTATTTTTCAAAGCTAATTTCCTGCTAGTGTTCTTGATCTTGAACAATCCCACCAAGACGTCAAACATTTGTTTGGAAGTTTTCAACTCAACAATGTGTGGAATCAAATGATGTTTTATGAAATATATCAATATCCTCTAAGAATTTGCTTCATTATTCTTGTGCATGGATTTCTCTTCAGCACTTTCTAGTTCTGAGACATTTTTTTTATATAATTTTGAATCTCATTTTCATCCAGGATGAAGAGTATCCTAGTATTCTAGGATATGAAATTTGTAGCACAATCCAGCTTGTCTTATACTCTGATACTGGACACCATCTTGTAGAGAAACATAGAGTGACAAAAAGAGTTGGTTGCACTATGTAGTGAAATCCTTAAGGAATTCATGCCCTGTAGTTAGGAAAATCATGACCAAAGGGAATGTGGTCCCTCTATGTGCATAGGTCGCTCATGACCATGACCTTGCAATTGCAAAAAATAAAATATATGAAGTAGATCTATCAGATATGGCACTGAAATATTTTAACTAGCTTCGGAAAAGACTTATACTAGCTCTAGCACTGAAAGCTTTTAACTAGCTCTAATACCATGTTGACTTTTCTTATTTTCAAATCTAATAATTATCACCTTATGATTTAAATTTTATTTTTATCATAGAATAATTACACACTGAAGACCTCAACAAGACTTACCGAACTTGATGAGAAGTTATTGTAAGTGAAATATTATATGAGATGATATATTACAATTGAGGGCACCTCTATATATACTTTGGGGGAGTGCCCTTTCATTAATGGACATGTATTTTCCATTATTTTCTTTCCATTAATTAATTTATTATTAATTATTAATTATCGATTATATATATATTTATACATTATATTATAAATATATTATTTATATATTGTATTTATGTTGATTATTATTTCCTCACATGCACGTCTAATTAATATAGATCACTCCATCCTGTAGCAGGAAATGTGAGAGCACCTCAGGTCTATCCACTCCTCATCATTAGAAAGACTACCCCTGGGCCATTCACCAATAACAAAGCTCCATGAGTGAATGTGTCATTTCCCTTGGTCAAATCAGCATGACCAATCTAGGAGAATGTCTTCCTAATGTTGTTAACTGAATAAACATAAAAACATACAAGATGTATCATGGGAAACCTAATATGGAAGAAATCCTAGTGTTATCAATGAAAAATATCTCACATAAATACAAGTGATGTCCAAATAAATTACTAGTGCAATACACCAAATAGCATACCTCCAACATTAACAAGATTCATTCAGAAAGTCACAAAACTATACAAATGGTTTCTTAAATTTATGGGAATTCTCCAAAAGGCACTTCTACACACATTTGCATGGGCCAACACTACCAGATTCAGACAAATTACACATATTGTGTGATTGTCCTTAAAGAAAATCATGCAGATGCGGAAACAATGCATTTATGATTCTAGTCAGGGCCTCACCCACTTCCAACCTGGGTGTACCATGACAAGACACCCAAATCAGGTCAAAATCTAGCATTGGGGCCATTTAAGGTCTAGGAGGTACCTACATAAGGGACCTTATTCACACTACAAACTAGTTTTGTAAAATATTGTATGAGTCCTATAAATACAAGCTTTAGGTATGCAACAAAGCAAGAGTTTCATATGCATTTTTATGTTGTTGGAATTGTTCCTTGAGAACCCATGTTTCTCATAGAAGCTTTGTAGAATCCATAGCAAGGGTCATTCTTCTTGCCTCTTGAGAATCTTGGTGAGTAATTATTCATCGTTATCATTTCATTGTAAGAAGAGAAGGAGCTCTACCTTGGGGACCTTAAGGGCCCTTCAAAGGAGGAAAATGTGTAATAATAAGTTCCCTATGTTTCTCCAAGGTGTTATAAATCACAATCCTTTCCATTGGTAGATATCTCTTGTTCCTATTTTTATCTTTTAGTTGTATCTCATGCATGCTTATTTTTGTCACATTTTCTTCTTTTTATTTCTTTGTTTATTTCATGGTTTTCCCTCTAACCAACTAATGTTTGATTGTACTACTTTGTTGGCTTGACAAGGTAGATAAGTAATTGTTTTTTGTCAAACCAAATGGAAAAATCAACACAACATTTTGGTGACTCCACTAGGGATTAAATCAAAATTTCTCCCCATTTAAGCTTTTAGAGATCTTATTTTGATTAATTATGTATGAAAATGTCAAAACCGGGCTACCCCAGCTTCCAAAATCAATGATTGGGTCTCTATTTAATAGAATTCAATTTGAATTTTCCTTCCCACTGTGAAACTGTGTGTGCATGGCTGTCGAAGAAACATACGTGTAGACCTATGCAATCTGCACATTTCCTCTTTTCCTCTATCGTGCGGTCTACGCAATTTGCACATTGTGCACAATTTTTAGTTCATTATTCCATGAAAAAGTTCTTCTTCTCATTGTTTGCAAGAATTTTTGAGTTGGTATCATCAACTAGCTTTAAATTTACATTTTCAGTGCTTTGTAAAGAAACAAAATCACACTTTGAGTTCTTGATTGCATAGATAATCAACTAGCATCAGCACTAAAAGGACTAAAAATAACCACAACTCTTTCCTTTTGTTACCACATGGATGGAAAATTTGAGCATTTGAATTCTTAGTTAAGTTTTTGTTTTCATAACCATTAATTGCTCGGGACTAGGAACCAATTTTGACACCCTTAAGTATGCTCTTTCCCTCGCACCTTTGAGTGATCTTGGAAAATAATAAAAGGGTGGCTAAAGAAGTTTCATCCCCCTCTATAAAGTAATCATTTAGGAGAGTCCAAAGCTCCCTCGGGTACCACTTAGTTTTCTTTGAAATAAATGAAGTCAATCTTAAAATTGTAAAGGGACTATGCATTCCCACATGCTTGCAAATTAGGATAGTTTCAAATTTTTCATAAAGAAATGAAACAACCTAAGGAGTTAAGAGAATCAATAAGGACCCAATGTCCAGATGATTTGCAATCTAGGAGAAGTTTCAATTTTCTTATAATAGACAACAACTTAGGGAGTTAAATGATCAAGTAAGGACACATATGTCCACATTTCTAGTGATCTAGGGATTTTTAA
>SNQJ01S0169077.1:0-20729 GCA_010110895.2 Picea sitchensis | reverse complement strand
AGGGATGAAAGCATTAATAGCAAGCATGTACACCACCCTACATTAATTCCTTATCATCTACATAGGAGCGATCTAGGATTCCATGGAACCACCTGAAACAAACTAATGGAGAATAACCTAGATAACATCGAGCCATAAGTGTTCTATCAAATGAAGAGCTACCATGATTGGAGGAAGAGAGTTACCAACAAAGGTTAAATCTATAGAATAAATAAACTACTCCATATAATACCATAAAAATTATTTATAAAAATCAACGCTAACTAACAAGGATAGTGTTTTATTGAATGAAGTAATGAATATATTTAAAGTAATTCATAATATTATAAATCTAAAAAAATTATTATAGTTTAGTTCTGACGTTGTGTCATAAAAAAATGTTTTGCTAGTATTAAAACTCATTATGAATTTAAGTTTTTTTTCAAGTCTAAAACTTTATTTCAATTAACTATAAAAATTCGTAAAAATATTTTTCTATCAAACTTGAAAAATCTTTAAAACTATATATATATATATATAGTCATAAAAAATTGTTTTGCTAGTATTAAAACTCATTATGAATTTAAGTTTTTTTTCAAGTCTAAAATTTTATTTCAATTAACTATAAAAATTAGTAAAATTATTTTTCTATCAAACTTGAAAAATCTTTAAAACTATATATATATATATATATGAACACCCAAAACGACTACAACCAAATTCACAAGAAATTATACTCCAAAGATTGAAGGAGCTTAATTTTACAATTTTGAAAAGGAAACCCAAAACAACCACAATGTGGACTTGTCCACTCATTTGCAAAAGTGTTATGTACAAGAATATTTAATAAAACTTGTGTCTTAATTAATTTGGACAAACCTTTATTGTTTCCTGTTATCGCGCAGTTTGTATTTTAGGTCACAGGCTACAGGATAGTGGACAAACTGGCATAACAGGAACCTTCCCCACCCAATGTCACCTCGATGGGGAGGTTCTTTCTGTTTAGAAATTCACAAGAAATTATACTCCAAAGATTAAAGGTGCTTAATTTTACAATTTTGAAAAGGAAACCCAAAACAACCACAATGTGGACTTGTCCACTCATTTGCAAAAAATGTTATGTACAAGAATATTTTAATAAAACTTGTGTCTTAATTAATTTGGACAAACCTTTATTGCTTCCTGTTATCGCGCAGTTTGTAATTTTAGGTCACAGGCTACAGGATAGTGGACAAACTGGCATAACAGGAACCTCTCACCCATGTCACTTTGATGGGGAGGTTCTTTCTGTTTAGGAGGTTAGGCCTATGACGTCCCTGGTAACCTGGGGTTTGAAGAGGCAAAGAATAAAAAGGTCAAGATTAAGGTTATCCCTCCCAGGTTACCACCAGTATCAGATGCAATCCGGGCTAATCAGCCAATAAAGAAGTGTAAGCCTTAAGGAAACTTTGCCCGGAACAAGACAATAAATAACAGTATATGTATATTTGTAGGTTATAATTCAAAGGGTTAGTGCTTATTAACTATCTAATTTCATTTAAAAAGCAATATAATAGACAAAATGAGGGCAACGTTTTGCTAAATAACCTATGCAATATCACCAAATCTATTCATTAATGTCTATAATAATGACCAAGGCAACGTATTTTCAATCAACAATATCTCAATAAACAGTTTGACGTCATCATTAATTGATTATCACTACTAGTTAGATTTGTTGCGTCAGGCATGACGTCAGCCTAGGCTAGTAGGGTTAGGTTAGTTAGGTTTCAAAAATGAAAGTTTGAAAGATGATTTGCATACAGCAAAAAGCTCAATGCTGTAAGTTTAACCAGCGGCCTTAGGTAAAATGGTCAAAGTAAGGGAAAAGATCTCGGGAGGACTTAAACTTAGAGACTAGATGGTAGGGTTCCAAGGTGTTGCAACAGCAGGGCCCTAGAATAAAAGCCCTAAGGGAAGGAGGCTCACTACAGTGTTGCTTAAGAAAGGCCTCACACTCCTTCCTCTTTCTCTAAACAAACTTGGCAAAACGGTATTAGCTTCCAAAGTACAGATTTAAGGAGTAGTACAGGGCGCGGCACAAACCCTGCAAGGTTAAAACCCTAGGTGTAGATCCTCCAATCTGTACCTTGTGGGACGTCTCCCTCTTTTCATAACCTATAACTCTAATGCTGAATCAGAAAAGGGAGAAAAGTGTAGCAACGACTAGCTATATCTTCCCTTATCAATGGCTAAAACTATTCTCAAACATGGGGACATATAGAAATGACTCCAACAGTGCTATCTGCTACCTAGGGTTTCAAGATTCAGCAAATATAATAGCAAAATGTAAGAAATTAAGCCTACAATCCATTCAATTCTGCCAGGTTTTTTCATGAGAAATTCACTTACATCTCATGAAGAATGCATAATCAAACCCTAGCTGTAAACCCTCCATGAGAGAAACAATTCATAAAATGCCGATAGAAATACTCCAAGAAGAGTTGTGCCTCACTTTAAAAAGACCAAATACCCAAACAAGGGCGCAAGCATTAAGATCTCACAAGAGATTGAGTTCTGTTATGTTCAAAATGAGGAAAAACGTCCCCATTTATATCAATCCAAGGACCTTTGAATTAAAAATAAAATAATAAAACAGTCGACAAGGCTAACTACAAAATTACACTGTTTTTGGTACTAATTGCTAGAGAAATGACATAATATGAGCAAAAAAGTGGGACGTCAAGCTCCTCTAAGGAAGACATTGGGCCCTTTTTAAGTAGCTATCCAGCATCCAGAAGCTAGACGTTGGTCCTTCTAGGGATCCTCCAAGCTGCCACGCCAAATAGCCTCACTACACTGCCACATGCTCAGGATAACATCATGTTCTTCTGGGTGACGTCTTTTCCATCAAGAGGACAACCTTCTATCTGCAGCGGGTGATCCCCCTAGGTCGGCCCTGCCAAAGTGTCCCAGGTGGAACGTCTTCTTCTTCTCAGGTGAAAAAAACCTCGATCAAGAATTGTCTCATCTCTACCCCTCTAACGGGGTCTCAACAACCATATGATGGGCTCTTCAGCCCCATGGAGGTCCATTGAGCTAATCATATCCCTGATAAAAAATTTATTCAATCGGGCACTCTATCCTCATTTGCATGGTCTCAGATATCAAAACTTCGCCTCCATGGCCTACTTCATTCCTGGGATCATAGCAATGTCTATCATGTTTCATCATTAATTTTCTCAAATACATGCATAAAACCTCTAGCATATTCTCTAATAGCCCAAAGACATTACAATCACCTACAATACAAGTTGAAGAAATAGATGTAATAACCCATTACCAGTATCTATAAGAAGAGGAAAGTTTCCATAGAAGATTATCCAAGCCATGTACATGAAGTGATATGGTCTTAAGGATGTCCACTGGCAGTGAAGACCAGGGTAGGTATTGTCCGTGGATGCCTCGGTAGGAGGTGGATTTGTAATCTGGCTATGGATTTACTTCCTTTTTTCCAAGCCCCCTGCATTGCCTCTTTTATTCTTTATTCATTTTTCTTTCTTTTACTCTGTTTGACCAGAGGATAATCACTTCTGGCGCAGGACTAGAAAATGATAAAGGTTACCCACTAGTATTTTCAGAGAAATGATAAGGCTGGCTCCATGATGAGACCCTTCCCTTGGCTACGTGAACTAAATCTGGCCATTGCCCGCAGACCAGACAATGGCAATGTTACAATCGCTAGATACCTATGGAACATAATGGCCTGGCTTCGGATGAGACTCCTCCTAAAATCCTCTTGGTTAGGTGGTATTGTTTTGTTATTTCCTTCTTCGGTCCCTGTTTCTTATCGAGAGGCCTTCATTGCCTTCTCGGGGATCCTTGGGCGGCGACATATCTAGGGCTTATTTCATTGCTTTATCTTTTACCACCTTCTTTACCCCCTGGCCTTTAGCCCTCTTCCTACAAGACAAAGTGTAACCCTTCAAAGGTCATCCCAATGCCCACTAGGGGAATGGGATGGATGGCTGGGAGAGAAGATGTAAAGTGATAGTATGGTGGAGCGGACTTCATTGGCTCTTCAACCTCGTGGCTGGAATTCAAACTCCATGTATACAAGCTTGTTGTGGGTCACCCTACTAATCCCCAAACAATGGCCGGCGCATAGTGTAAGATCCAAGCAGCTTGTCGAAATGTAAGGAACCCATGCATATATAAGTGGTTATAACGATCAAACATGATACATACCATGATACCCTCGACTAATTACCTCATGAAGCAAGAGTCTTCTACGATACAAGACCAATCCCCATGGTGATGGAAATGATACGCCGACAGACAACCAAGGTAAAGAAGAAGCTAGTTGGATGGACCCTCTAGGGCTATGCTCAAGTCAATCCCTCTCTAGGTACTCCATGTCTAGGGACTCGGTGGGCTCCTCGAAGATTATGATCTTCTAATTATCCCTAGAAATCGGGATAACATCTAGCTCCAACTAAGGGACATGTGCTCCACCAGAGAGCTAGAGAACCCTTGATTCCGCATAAAACCTGCAGACCTGCTCACATTGGAAAAGAAACATCAGCAACAAGGTGGGGTGGTATTGCCACCCAGCAAATATAATATATGTATATAAAGTAATTCATAAATGCAAATATAAAGTGAAACACTTCATCTCAGATTTCACCACAAGGAGCTGCATGTTGGTGTAGTCAACAACTAGTGAAGCCAACCCGACAACGTCCCTTTTTGATAATTCCCGCCTTGTTTCATCATAAACCAAAACATTGATAAATCAAGAACAAAAATGTCATGAGTTAAAATATATATCACATTATCGAATCTCAAAGTCTAACTCATGGAGGCGAAAGGGAGGGATAAATCCCCAAGTCCATCTTGAGGAAAGTATTCAATCCACTTCTAGAAAGGGTCACGAAAAATGCAAGGTTCAGATAACTGACCAAAAGGGCATGTAAATTGGCTACCTAAGACATCCTCACTTCCAAAGCCTGGGGTTGACAAAGATCTAGTGACGATCGCAAACTATCAAGGGAAGTTGAAAAATTGATAATCGACTCAAACTTGCGAAAGTAATCTAAACATCCCTTGAGTCTAGGGTTTTCCTAGAGGGAAACTCAACATTAAAAATATAATTCCCAACTACACCTTTAATATAAAAGCACGGTAAAGTAATAAGAGGTGGATGGGGTGAAAAGTCATGAGAATCCTCTTAGGCAACAATGTTTTTACTCCTATCAAAAACTGAAAGTATAGTGGCTGTATTGATAGTCATCTTCATAGGGTAAATTTAAGTGCTCGGAGAAGTAATTTTACTGGCCCTAAGGTAAGACCGAAAATCATCGTGAAGTGGGTTGCACTGGACAACCTTTTGGGTGCTCTGTGGAGAGCCAAGAAAAAATCCTGCCTCCTCGCTGCTACTCTTCTAAGATCTTGTTGTGATAGCTAAAAAAGGCAACATCAGATGACTTTGTGTCATAGATGGGGTCTGTATCGTAACTAAATGCATCCCATCTACGCCTCCTAACATGTATGAACTCATCAACTACTCCATGTCGTGTGACGGTGATTGCTAACATGGAGGAGCTGCAAAACATCCCATACTTCAGACTCTCTGCGTGTCATAAGGAAAAGAACCACTAAAACTGGAAGGGGGAATAATTTACCCTGCTTAATCCTTCCTGTACAAGAGATTCAAGTATTTGGATAGCTTCCACTGTGCAGAAGATCTCCCTCTACATCTTTATCCTTGAGACATAGAGGATCTAGCTTATCCAAGGTTCCATTCCTTCTTCATTCTCCTAATTATAGAACAAGGTATCATCAAAAAGAATGAAAATGACTTACCACATTCTCTCATCTTGTGTGTGAGGGACAGGACCTTGAGATCTCATCGACCGAGGGAGTGATTATTTGGTGCTTCATCCCTCATAATTCTACGCCTGGTTATATCTTTGTTGCATCTCTATTGATCATGGAGAGGTCTGTCTCTCTCAAGGGGTTGATAATGGTCTCTACAAACCCTTGCCTCTTATATCGAGATCTCTTGTATTGATCATGATAAGCTCCTTCTAGATCTCTTTGGCAATCTCAATGGTGAATCCTTTCTAGGTGTAAGGTTACCTATGAGGTTTTGAAGGACATCTTCATACGACTGCAAGTCTGGTTTAGTAAATAAGTTTATCGAATTTACAAAACCAAATTTGCAGACGTATGAACGATGATATACCCCTCTCCTTGCAACAACTCTTAAAACACTTTTGTAAGTAGGATGGCAAGGGGAGAAGGAATAACTTTATAAGAGCATCCTCTCCTCCCAACTTTATCTCACTCAAATGCTCCAAAAAATAGCCCCAAAAACGTTGGAGAGTTGTCTAGCTTCTTACCTTTGTATCAAAGTAATTTGGGTATCCTTTGAAAATCCTATGAATCAACACACTTGATACATTTTTCCCAAGGTGCCATGATTCCATAACTTGAAAATATCACAGGATGTAATGTGGCACCCTAAGAAAAAATTAGTGGAGCTGCTGATAGTCTTCCTAAAACTAATAAAGAATAGGGAATAAAGTCTAGTGGAGTCACCAAGTGTTTGTAAGAGAGAAAGGCCTTGAGGCAAGGCTTACCAAAGATTTTTCATTGAGGAATATTGACTTTAGTGTCTCGGCAACGGCGCCTAAAAATGTTATCTCTCATTGGGTTTTGTATTTTAGGTCACAAAGGATAAGTGTGTGTAAGAACCCAAGGTGAATGAACCTTCCCCACCCGATTTCACCTCGATGGGGAGGTTGTTTCTGCTTAGGGAGGTTAGCCCAAGGGAGACATCCCCATAACCTAGGGTTTGAAGAGGCAAAGAATAAAAGGTCAAGATTAAGGTTATCCTCCTCACAGGTTACCACCTTAACACGTCGTATAATCCGCTAATCAACCAATAAAGAAGTAAAGTCCCTGTTGAGAAATACATGCTCCGGAACAAGACAATAACAACACTATATGTATATTTCCAGGTTATAATTCAAAGGGTTAGTGCTTTTTAATTATCCGACATTTCATTTGATAAGCAATATAATAGATAAAATGAGGTCAACGCTTTGCTAAATAGCCTATGCAGATCACCAATTCATCAATGTTCAAGGGCTAAATGACCAAGCCAACGTATTTTCAATCAACAATAGCTCAATAAATGATTGATGTCATCATTAATTGCTCAATTAATAGTTAGAAAGCTTGTCACAATAAGTATGACGTCAACCTTAGGTAGGGTTAGGGTTAGTTAGGCTCTAAAAAATGAAAGTTTGAAAGATGATTTTACACAACAAAAGCCTTAACGCTGTAAGTTTAACCAAAGGCCTTTAGGTAAAATGGAGTTGAAAAAATAAGGGAAAAATATCCTGAGGAATTACACCTAGAGACTAAAGGGTAGGGTCTTGGCAAAGGTAAATGGCGTGGCCTCCTAGGAATCAAAACCCTATGGAAGCGAGACTCACCTCGCGTTTCTACAAGGCCTTGCCTCTTCCCTCTCTAAATACACTTTGGAAAAATGTACAGCCTAAAGTATAGATTTTATGGAGAAAGTGCTGGGTGTGGGCAAGGCTTTTCAAACCTTAGAAGGTTAAACCCTAGGTGTAGATCTAACTAGGCCTAGGACATCTCCACTTTTCAACCTATAACTTCAATGCTAACCCAGAAAAAGGGAGAAGTGAGCAACTACAGGGCTTTATCTTCCCTTATCAATGGCTAAAACTATTTCTGCAACATGGGGACATATAGCAATGACCTACTAGTGTATTTGCTACCTAGGGTTTCAAGATTCAACAATATAATAGTGCAATATAATAGCAAATGTAAGAAATTGCTCTTACAACCATTCACTCTAAGAAGTTTTGCATGAAAAATTCACTTACATATCAAGTAAGAATGCATAATCAACCCCTAGCGTTGTAAACCTTCCATGAGAGAAACACCCATAAAATGCCAAGAGAAATCCTCCAAGAAGAGCTGTGCCTCACTTTAAAACACCAAGAGTACCTGCTAAACTAGGGGCGCAAGTTTTAAAATCCTTACAAAGAGAGTGAGTTATGTTAAGGTTCAAAATGAGGCAAAACGCCTCTATTTATACCAATCCATGACTCCTTGAATTAAAAAAATAATATTAAAATAATGGAATCAAGGTTGACTACAAATTTTACATTGTTTCTTTACATTAATCACAGAAAATGACATAATATGAGCAAAAAGGGACGCCAATCCCTTTTGAGGGGAGACGCTGGCCCTTTGGGTATCCAACATCCAAAGCTGACAAGCAATTCAGTATTCTCCAAGCCGCCACATCGCCAAATAGCCTCATCACACCTTCTACACGATGGTCTTTGTTCTCCGGGTGACGCCTTGTCCATCAAGGGGCAAACGTTCTATCTGAAGTGTGTGATCCCACCTAGGTCGGGCTCTTCCATGGTGCCTTGGTGGAACGTCCTTCTGTCCTCGTGGTAAGGCTGCCTTACTATAATGTTGTCCCTGGTCTGCATCCCAAGAACTATCCTGTATTCTTCAGCCCCATGGAGGTCCGAGATAATCATATTCCCATGTGTACTGGTCCACCTGCTACCTGTCCGTCGGCTTCTGCAGTATGGTCCTCACAAGATATCAAAAAACTTCATCCTCCATGGGCTCATAATCCTTGGATCATATAGTAACGTCAATTCATATTTCATCATTAAATTTATCGTAAATACATGTGCATAAAACCTCTAGCATATCCTCTAATAGCTTAAAGACATTACACCTGACCTACTATACAAAGTTGAAGAAATAGATAGAATAAATCCTATTGGCCGTATCTATGTTAGAAGAGGCTCTTACTTTTAAGATTATTCAAGCCATGTACATGAAGTGATATGGTCTAAGGGATGTCCAACATAGTGTGAAGACTGTAGGTATTATCCCAGGGTGCCTTTGTAGGAGGTGAGTTGTACCCATCATGGATGTAATTTCTTCCAAGCCCTTTATTGCATTTTATTCTTTATTCATTGCTTTTCTTTCTTTTCTACTACAAGGTCTAACCAGAGGAAACTACCTTGGCATGGTGGACTGTGAGTCATTGTTACCTTAATCGCATTTTCATAGAAATGATAAGGTTGGCTCATGATGAGACCTCCCCTTCCTTTGCAAACTAAAGGTCATTGTCTCCAAGGCGGAGACCGACAATGGCAATGCCACTACTAGATACCTAAGGAACATAATGGGTCACTTGATGAGACTCCATCCTCTTGGTTAGGTCTCTCATTTATTTATTTATCATTCTGTCCCTTTGTTTCTTTATCAAGAGGCCTTATTGTTTTCTTGGGTATCCCTGGGTGAAGGATCTCTAGGTTTATTTCCTATGGATTTTATCTTTTACTCAGCCTCTTTTACCCCCTGGCCTTTAGCCCCTCTTCTTCCCACTGGACAAAGTGTAACCTTCAAAGGTCATCCTAATGCCCGCATTTTCCTTTAGGGAAATGGGATGGATGCATGGGAGAGAAGATGCAAAGTGATAGTATGGTGGGAGCGAAAGATGGCTCTGCAAACCCCCTTCGTGGCTAACCAAAACCCATGCATACAAGCTTGTTGTGGTCACCCTCTTAATCCCCCAAACAATGGTCATGTGCACTAGTGTAAGATCCAAGGCCTGTCGAAAATGTATGAACCTGATGTATATATAAGAAAGTTATAACGATCAAAGATGACACATACCATGATACCTAGACCACCATCCCCATATGAAGTAAGATCTTTATGATGCAAGTCCAAGGATGATGGAAGTTGTTACATACTGACAGACAAATCCCATGGTAAGAAGAAGGATAACCTGCATGTCACGCTCAATCCGTCTGCACTCCACATGTCTAGGGACTGTATTCTAGACATGATCCCCCTAGTTATCCCTAGAAACGATAACACTTCCATCAAAACAAAACTGATTTGTAAGTGTTACAAATAAGAATATTCAGTAAACTTTTGTGTCTTAATTTATTTGGACAAACCCTTCTTGATTCAATTAAAAAATATTAATTTGCAAAAAATGTTACATAGAATAATATATACCAAAAGATTTTGTGCCTTAACCTATTTAGAAAACTCCCTATTTTTTCCATCAAAACAATGACTCAAGATTGATGCCAATAGAGTAGGAAAAACGATATTGTGTTGGGATAAGAAACCAAAACCCTTGGCTACTAACATTTGTGTTTATATAATTATAGTGAAAAGAAGATGTGTTTATTATTCCTTATGTTGGCTTGTGTCTAATCATGCTTATGATAAACTTGCTAGAACTCCCTATGATCTAACACTGAGTGCAAGAAAGAAGTTCAGAGAATGAATTGAAGCATGTGTTGCATCAATGAGAGTTGGAAGGCTTGGGGTTATGAACATTAGAACTCACATAGAAACATCTATCAAATTGATTATTAGTCATTAAAGAGAATAAGAACTAGAAGATTATGAGGTTACAATGAATATCTTAAAAGTAGCCACAAAAGGAAGATGTTGAGACTTCCTAGCCACTTAGAGATCGAGCCATTGATCCAAAGTGAAAGGATCATATGTTTTCAAAGCATATAAAGGGTATGGGAAAGTTGCAAATCACCTCTTAGGTGGAACGAGAATGATAACCCAATAATTTGGTATCACCTTGTGGAAAGACTCATCTTTCAATGACCTTCTATTTGGTGGGTGCCAATTCTTGGCTAAAATGGTCTCTTGCTAGGTGGAAGTATCCTCGGTACAATATTTTGAGATATTATAGCACAAGTATTAAAACATTGAAAGAGGTCTGCAATAACCCCAAAAGGGAGTGGATCAATTAAGCTTTAGTGATCAAACCCAAAGAAAGTGGTTCTTGATAAATTTTAAGGAGCTAGTCACGGATAGCCTCAACTTTAAGTTAGGTTAATCTTTGAATAAGCAACGATGCATAGATTGGTATTAGAAATGATTCATAACCTTCACTTGATATACCCTTGATGTCCATATGATTGGCAAGATAATCCAACCATTATCAACAATGATAATAACAAATCATCAAACATATCATTAGCAGCATTAAACCATCCAACAAGGTCTCATTCATGTTGTTGTCTACTCCACTTAAATAACATGTTAAAATATAATGAACCCAAGGCAAATCCCAAGAGAATTTGGCAAAATATATAGATAACCTCAAGTAGTGGATGATTTTAGGGGCCAAATTAATACTTCATGCATTAATTCTTTCCATGGTTTTCCCAAAAATGATTCTTCATTCTAAAAAAAAATGTTTGGCCTAAATTCTATAGGATAAATTTTTTTACCTTTAAAATAGCCACATTTTATACAAACTATATAAATCCTTAGGAATTTGAATATTTTAAAAATAATATCGCCAAACATTTCTAGAAGTTGGTGCCATGAAGGATTAGTAATATTCGCCAAGGATTCTCTAAGACATTTTAAAAATAAATTCCATCCTTAAAATCATCCATGACCCTTAGCCCTAAAATCAAAGCTAAATGAACTCTATGATATGGTGCAATGCTCAACCCTAACCTATTTCTCAAAGCAACTTCTATAAAAACAGTAAAAATTAAAAGGTTGAATAAAAATGGAACCTAAATACCAATATTTCTACGTAATCCTCAATTCAAGAAATTCAATTAAATATTAGTTTATAATGTTCAATTAGAAATTAGACTTAGGCATTTATAAAGTCAAAGTGACTTTAGGTTAATTTATTTCCATCTTTTAGGTCAGATATTTGCTTCTAGGTTATATTTTCACTTTATCCCACATTCATAAAGTGGTTTGACCCTACTTGATTGTAACCTATATAAAGCTATCTTCTCTTATTCATTGATTTCGAATAAAGACGTGATAACCCATTCAAGCTATCTCATGCTTCGTGGTGTGCTCGATTCGCTATACGGTATCAGAGTGAGGTTAGCCATGGAGTCCTGGGAGTCTTGAAGACCCAGGGGATTACCGTCACAATGATGGATCGAGGATCGCCAACAGAAGTACACCTGGCGATTTAAAGGGTTTCGATCACCCTCGGAGCCGGGTTCATTTGATTTTCGGTTTTAAAAGCCGATTGGTCCGTTTCTTTACCTGCATTGCGCCCGTGAGTCAAGATCCGCGTTTTTTTACCCGCTAATTTCGAGCAACGCATTTAAGGAGAGAAATTGGTTGATTCGAGCTAGTCAGAGGCGATTGTGCGACATTTCGCTAATATGTTGTCTACTAATTTCAATATTTTTTGATCATCTATGGCTACATTGATCAACATCATGTTGGAAGGAAACCAAAAATTCTCTGGGAAGAACTACAATACCTAGAAGCAACGCATGCTGGCCATTTTCATTGATGTCACGATGTTATTTTGGGTACACGTCCTCGTCCCACGGTTGCAGGTAAAGACTAGGAAAATTTTGATGGCCAAGATAGAGAGGTATTGATGCTAACTTCAAATTGTCCGTGATAGATGAGATGCTACCTGAGGTTCGGAATGGGAAGACTATTGCAACGATTTGGAAATATTTGAAAGAGACCCATGAGATTTCAAATAAGGGTCAAGCGTTCTCTTTAAAGAATATGTTGTTCTCATCAAGATGAGTGCGAGGGTGCCTCTCTCTAAGAGCACTTACTCAAGATAGCGACATCCCGAGTAGTTGGAGGCCAATATCGGAAGATGGCGCAGAGGACATGCTGGTGGTGATCACGCTTTGAATAGCTTCTGTCGGTCCCACGAAAGTTAACTCTTTATCAAACCTTGAATATCACAACTACGTGACGCTGGGTTCTAAGCTCTGATGGCCATCCAATAAGCTCTTGCGTGCCAGTATTAGGTGGGAAGAAGCAGCTTGGGAGCAAAGAAAGGAGACAGAGTCTGTGAGGCAAGCCTTTGGTACCAAAGTTGGCAAAAGGGAAATGGACAAGGAAACTTGGTCCAAGTAATGATGAGGATGCTACCAAAATCTTGAAGACCATCACTTGTCATTACTATGGCAAGATTGGCCATATGAAGAAGAACTGCAGAAAGTGGTTGGCAGATCAAAAGCACAACCATGGAGGGTCTCAACAGAAAGTCCATGTCGCAGATCACACGGAGGAGAAGGAGGCAACCTTCTATGCCTTTATGGCCCGTACACAAGCAGATCACTCCAAGTCATCTACTTGGTTTGCTGATTCAGGCGCATCCAGGCATATCACCAATCCAGTGATTTCGGTTCATTGTAGTTTGAGACTCGGTCCATCAAAAGACTCGGTGATCTTTGGTGGATGTGAGGAGTATAATATAGTCGGAAAGGGGAATGTTTATATTTCCTTCGGAGGAAAGATGTTTATGTTTCTCAACGTCCACTACGTGCCAGGTATGGAGCTTAATCTACTTTCAGTTAGTCAGATTATGAGGCCCTCTCCTCACTTGGATGTCAACTTTATCAATCACAAGTGTTATATCTTTGACAAGAATACCAAGAAGATCGCTTCTCTTGGTGTGGAGGACCATAGTCTATTCAGATTGGTGGATATTAGGCAAGGCAGAGAGCATGCACTGAAAACGAAGAGTGCATCAGACATCTACACACTATGGCATCAGAGGTATGGGCACCTCAATTTTAACTCCCTCTCCCTACTAAGTAACGAGGATAAACCGTAGATGAATCTTTACATCCACAGAAGATTCAGTGGAGTTTGTGGAGCTTTGCTAGGTGGAAGCAAGATCAGCCCATTTGATGAAGGAAAAGTTTGAGAGTGCAAGAGGGTCCCCACCGGGTCTGGCGCAGATGTATGTGATTCACGAACACGACTCTACATCAATCAACGTGCCGCATTTTCCGCTGTTGATGATTCTGCGAGAAAAATGGGTATTTCTTTTGAAGTTGAAGTCCCGTACGTTTTAAAGAATTTCAAACTTTGAAGCATTAGTCGGTAAATGAGTCAGTTTCAGTTACTACCTCTTAGATCCGGATAATGGTGGAGAATTCGCCCAAAGAATTCAATTCCTTTGTACCAACATTGATCAAGAGACAATACACCTTCACACCCCATACCCATTTTCAAATGAATGGGTATTGAAAAGGAAAACCAGACTATCACAGTAGATGTCCGCATGTATGTTGCATAACAGTGCGTGTTCCTAACTGTGTTTTGGGTAAAGGTTGGTTCAAGCAAAGTATTGTACTCCAATCAATAGATCTCCCACAATGGCGAAAGGCAGACTCCTAGAGGAAGTACGGTCCGAAGAGCTCCAAAGTAAGCTACTCTTAAAGGCCCTTGGTTCTAATCGGGCTACACTTGATTCCAAACCGCTAAACAAAACCAAGTTAGATTCAAGAGTAAGAAGACGATGCTTACAGGTACAACCACACCCATAAAGCTTTTGCTGTGATTAGCTTGATGCTGGATAATCGACAAGGTGAGCTGAAGCAGATGTTGTTGTTGATGAGGAGGTTGGAACCTTCCATACTCTTCCCGCATTCATAGTTACTGAGCAGCCAGAAGTCTTTGAAGATTCAGGTGTCAAGCTTCGGATAGCTCCACCTGAAGGGGGGAAAGATTATGAGCATGATGATGAGGAATCAAAACAGGATGAGTCTCCTAGTTCATTCAAATCAGTACATTCTGAAGCAGAAAGCCCAAGTCATGGTGGCAACACTGACTTGGCAGCCATGGATTCCAAAAGACCCAAGTGGTGGCACAACACCATTGGAGATGTTCGGATATGAGAGATGATCGAGGGAAGATCGTCATGAGGTAAGAGTAAACAATAGACTGGCACAATCAACTTTGCTTTTATGGCCAATATTCAGGAGATTTATGAGCCTCATTTATTCAAGGAAGCAAAAGGAAGATCTGAATGGAAAAAGGCCATGGAGGCTG
Source organism: Picea sitchensis (assembly GCA_010110895.2). Classification (NCBI taxonomy): domain Eukaryota; kingdom Viridiplantae; phylum Streptophyta; class Pinopsida; order Pinales; family Pinaceae; genus Picea; species Picea sitchensis. Next base: position 5,858 of record SNQJ01S0169077.1, on the reverse strand, counting down.
AACATAAAAGTTTGATGAAAAATCAGACATGGGATCCTGCCTTCCATCAGTGGAAGAAACCCATTGGCTACAAATGGGTGTACAAGGTCGAGTACAAGGCAGATGGTACACTCGACAAGTACAAAGCACGGTTAGCTACGAAAGGATTCTCCCGCCGAGAAGATACTGACTATGAGGACTTTGTTCCCTACAACTAAGATGAGAATCCATTCATCTTGCTCCCAGCCATGGCAACATTAACAAGACTGGAAGGTCCACCCATTGAACGCGAAAGTGCCTTCCTCAACGGAGATTTGAAGGAAGTGGTATACATGTGCCAACCAGAGGGGTTTTAGGTTACAGGGAAGGAGCATCTAGTTTGCACTAAAGAAGGCTCTATGTGGTCTGAAATAGGCACCGAGGGCGCGGTACATCAAGATTGACAAGTATTTAGTTCAGCAAGGGTTCCAGCAGAGTCCTTCGGGGATTCCAACTTATATGTAAAAAGAGTTGGTAATGAGATCATTCTTCTAGTTGTTTATGTGGGTGATATCATTATTATAGGTAGTGAGGAATATGCAATTACATGGATCAAATCAACATGAGCAAAGAATTTGACATGACAGATCTAGGCCCCCTACACTATTGTCTGGGTGTAGATGTTTGGCAAACAGGGAGCAGCAGTTTTGTCTCACAAGCAAAGTATGTCAAGAGTTTGTTGGATAAGTCTGTGGATGGAGGATTGCAAAATCTTGTCTACACTTATGGAGAAAGGGCTGAAACTTCAGCCAAGACTGACTCAAAGAAATTCAGTGAGTCACTATAAAGAGAACTAGTGGGCAGCTTGACATATCTTACAGCCACTAGACCCGTGGACCGAAGCCCTTTGCCAGAGCTTCATTTCCGATTTAAGGGACAACGCCGAAGTAGAGCACCGGATGTACAATGGGGTTTGTGCAGTCAGATATGTGAAAGGGACACTTGACTTGGTATTCTATACAGCAGGAGCAAAGACCCGAGGCTGTGTGGGTATACAGATTCAGATTGGGTCGTTGACCCTGATGATTGAAAGTCTTTTTTAGGTTATGTTTTCAGCCTTGGCATGGGTGCAACCACATGGACCAGCAAGAAACAATGTGTAGTCGTCCTTTCATCGACAGAAGAAGAGTATCAAGGAGCATTGAAAGGTGCACATGGTGGGGCAGCTTTTTGGCCTGTGAGGTTGTTATCAGATATGCAGATGCAAAAGAGAGAGCCTACACCCTTGTTCTGTGGCAATCAAGGGGTAATGAAATCCTGTTAAGAATCCAGTCTTCCACTAGCGTACCAAACATGTTGATACATACTGTCACTTCATCAAACAACTTGTAGAAGATGGAACCATTGAGTCATAAAGATTGTTCTTACATACATATGAGAGAGAGAAAAATCCCAAACCAAACACACATTTTCACCAAGTATTTTGGTCTTGAAAAGCATGTAAAATTTCAAAGAAACTTGGTGTAGTGAGTAAATTGACCATTAAGGGAGGGGTGCTAAATTAAGTATTAGTTTATAATGGTCAATTGGAAATTAGACTTAGGCATTAATAAAGGCAAAGTGACTTTAGGCACTTCTATTTTCTTTAGGTCAGATGTTTGCTTTTAGGTTATATTTTCACCTTATCCCACATTCATAAAGTGGATCTTGACTTACTTGCTTGTAAACCTATATAAGAAAGCTATTTGCCTCTTATTTCATTGATTGAATAAGACAGATAACCTTATTCAAGCTATCTTGGTTTCTGTGTGTGCTTGTTTTCCGTTACACTACCTAACTACATAAAATTGACAAAATTTGGGAAGTAGATCAACCCAAAATACCATTTTCATCTAGAACGTTATTTTTAGAGGCTTGGATTAGGTAATATTGGAATAACCCTCAAGAGTACCCTTTATGTGGTAAGGACAAATCCCTTTCAGACGTCTTTGAATATTTCTCAACTACCCAACCCATATGGAAAGAGATGGTTGGCTTCTAGTTGGAATTCAAAATAATTTATGAATTATGTGGAGAGCATAAGAATAACATTTTCTTTTATGTGCTAAGAACAAACCATTTTCACATTTTTTGAAGCATTTCACAACAACCCAACCTATATGGTGATAGGTGGTCAGATTCTATGTCCCTAGTAGGAGAGGTAAAATCCATAGGTCAAGGCCCTTGAATGGGATTATTATATTTTTTTTCTAAAATATGTAAACTCTTAAATATAATTGAAATAACTAATAATGAATTATGAGGAGGCTAAAAATACGTATAAACAATGTTAGTGTCTTTAAAAACATATCTTCCACTAATTTCATTGTTATTGTCGTTAATCATGTCTGGGAAATTCAAAATCAAAGAGAGAAGGTGACCATAAAGCTCGAATATTAATAAGTTAATTAGCCATTGGAGCAATACATCATATATAATCAACCAGGTGCCACCAAAAGAGGTGGGATGCAATGGATCTTTTGCCATAACTATTGGGATCAATGCCTTGATGAGGCACACTCTTACCATTTCCTCAAGTTCAAGGCACAATTAAGCAACTAACAAGTCGAGTGAATTGCTATGACAAGACAAATACCCATCATTACCACTGGCTAGCTATGTTTCAAGCTAACAATACCAAATGGTCAAGGCATATGGCTAGGAACCCCAACTCCCAAGGCATCAACGAAGAATCCTTGGGTCCATAGCAATCACAATTGAGATATGCCAACAAGTGGTTGGGTCATGATCAAAAATTGATGGCGGTGCCCTCTTTACTTCCGACTCACATGATGTGATATGAATTCAATAAAAGGGCCTTTATTTTGTAATCTTGATGCTATAATCTTGATGCTCATTTGAAATTTGGGTTTTAATATCAAGAGTGGAGCACCTATTGAGATTTCTAAGAACAACAGTTGTTGTGGTCTCCGTCACAATATTACTAAATGCATCTCCACCATTTTTTGTGCAAAAGATGCAAACCACTTCCCAAGTTTTAGAAATTTCTTCAAATGAGCTACATAATAACTCCTTATAGAATAGGGTAACCCCCTCCAAATAACCCAATACATTCATATATCAAAATCACATGCCCCTCTCTATAAATGAATATATTGACATCTAGATATACCTATTCTCAGTGATTGCATATGTGGGCCATTTATTAGGTTGACCCCTATTACATAAACAATTACCCCATTACATATACTTTAAATCCCATATATGTCATCCTTGGGATCATATCAAACATGAAGATGGTGTTTGCACACATATATGCTTATCGAACAACCAAATCCAACTGCTATAACCTATGAATTTATTATGTTGGACACAAGAGCTTGTCTCCCAACTTCAAAATACAAATGGTGGATAATTCACATTAGCTGTTTTGAAATGGGAAGATAAACAATTACCCTAAATTTGCTATAAAACTTGGACTATCTTGTGTGATTCAATTCATTTTGAAATTATGTATATCATGTAAATACTTAGTAAAAAAATATCCAAAAACATGTGTTTTCATGAACTTATAAATTGCTCCTAATTTTAGAATGTATCACATCCTACTCTTATTTCTTATCCACTAGTTATAAATTCATTCGTAATTTTTAATAATCCCTTGTGGAAATTTTACAAATTTATAGCAAAACATTGTATGCCTAATTAAAAATATATGCTCCCACATAATTTTAAAATCCCCTGGCCCTATTTATTAATCACATACCCAAAATAAATACATTTACAAGAATCTCATGTGACTCCTATGATATATATTATTATGTAAAATGGCTTTACTAATCCTTTTCCATAGTAGGGTCTAACTTTTTTAATTCCGCCAACATTTTTGCATATTTTAAAGGTACAAACATACTCTCATTATGTTGATTTCTTCATCACACAAATGTTTAGGGTATACTTGGTTGCAAGGATAACAACAATGAGGGAGATAGGGAATACCGATTTCTAAAATTTAAACATTCCACCAATATGTTAGCATTTTTCAATTGTAGCTTTGTTTTCATTTTATATAGATGTGTACATTTTCAATTTGGTTTTCTTCCTCAAATCACAATGACAATTCGGCTATGCATATGCACTCATCTCTTTACTAAGACCAACCTATGGCATCGGCTCATTAGTAACTAATCAATATCCATAGTCATGGTTTTTTTTTTTACTTTATAACCAAGTTATTTATTTACAAGTTGATTTTCTCTTTATCTCCCTAGAAAATTCATACTCTATTACCAAAATTCATGAAAAGGTTGATCTTTATCTCCTTGGAAAATTTTAAATACCTTAAACTCATACCTTAAATTTTAAATTATGAAAATCACTTACTATATATAACTTAAAGTTTTATTTTTTAAAATGTGAATAATAATAATAAATACAATAATAACTAAAGACTAAATTCAGGTATAAACTTTGTTTTATAAATTTATAAAATGCATTAACAAATATATATATATAATGCTAAAAAATAAATTAATTTTAAATTGGAAAAAACAAAAATAAAAAATAAAATGAACTTAAATTGGAAAAGGATTTTGATTTAATAATGAAACTAAAATTAATTTTCAAATTTAAAAGTAGAAACTTGTGTGAAGAAGAAAAGAAATAAAATAATAAGAAAAAAATCAGATTATAATTTATTTAGTTAAATAAATAATTAAAAAATAAGTTGGAGGATGTGAAAAATAAAGATGCTTTTAAAATTTTATGTTAAGAATAAAATTGATAATTATTTATGATAAAAGCATGAAGTTAAGGAGATAAAAATTAAGTAGATAAAAAAGTGAATAAAAAAATTAAAATAAAAAGAATTAAAATTAGGAGTGTAAAAGTTTTAATTCAAAAAGAAGATAAGGGCTAAGAATTAGTACTGCTGCTATATATATATATATATATATATATATATATATATATTAATTATATTATATTATATCTCATTCAAGTCTGGTTTATCACTGAAATTGAAGTACTAATGATTGAAGGCATAAAGACTGTAGAGAGGTAGATAACCATCAACCAAAGTTGAAGTTGCCTTCACGAGTAAAGATTGGTAAGTGGTGAAAGTATGTAATAGGTTTCTATTAGGGGGAGAGATATTATAGCATGTAAAAGGTTTTTATTAATTTTCGCAAAATATTTCTAAATGCCAGAGCTATAAACATAGCTATAAACAAATGGCTTTTTTCCTTTCAAAGATGAGCTTGTTATGCTGTTAATAAAATAAAGTGTTTTAATGGAAACACCAATTTAAAAATTAAAATGTAAAGCAAATTGAAAAGAGCTCTTCACTTCATCACAAGAACAAGGAATTACTTCTCTCTTCAATGGTCATAGCCCTGAGCATCTAGTGGCAGGGTGATTATCCTTTTTGTTTAGGAAAAACCAATTTAGGCAGGCACAATAACTAGGCATAGAAAATGAAAATGTTGTCCAAGAAAGATAGTGTTAAAGAGGAAGATTGTAAATGTTGTAGCAAATTTGAAGAAAGGAAATGTTGGAATATATATGGATGCATCCTGGAATAATAGCAAACAACAATTTTTGTAATATTTTCTTCTACATTTTTATAATGTTCAAGTAAAATGTAGAACAATCAGAGGAAATGGCTCTATCAAATTGCAGTTTACCATATACAAGACAATAAAAGATTAACATGAATGATTAAGCAAATGCCGAAATAAAATGTCATATGAAAAAATTATGAATGCTAGATAATTATAGAATGAAAGAAGTAAAGATAATCATGAGCATGGGAGCAAACTGTTAGATTGGGCTAAATAGGCACTTCAACAACTATGGAACTGAAAATGGGACTATGGAACGTTTAGCCAAAGCCCAAATTA
>SNQJ01S0169075.1:9407-22069 GCA_010110895.2 Picea sitchensis | reverse complement strand
CTTTGGGGGTAAACTTTGTCGAATAATGCTTAGAATATTAGCAGGTTGAACTGTCTGGTACAAATGTTCAGGAAGACCCCCCATTAATATGATGTCCTTGGTACAAGGATGTCATATATTTTCTACAAGAGTTGCGGCCCCCTGATGGCTTGCAAAGGAACAATACCAGGGCCTTAAAACTCAAGGCAACTAGGTATTGCCTTATTGACCAATTCTTATATTGGAAGGACCCTCTGGGAGTGCTTCTAAGATGTCTAGACCCACATGAAGCATAGAGAATTATTTTTGATTTCCATAGCGACCTATGTGGGGGACACCATTTCTGGAATACCATAGCCTAAAAAATCCTCAGGGCTGGGTACTATTGGCCCACTTTATTCACTAATGTATGTAGAGAGATCAGAGCCTGCATGAAGTGTCAAAAGTTCTCAGGAAAGCAACAGCTCAAATCCATGCCACTGAATCCCGTAGTAGCATCAACACCCTTTCAGCAGTGGGGATCAGACTTCATTGGGGAGATTCATCCCACTTCAAGTGGTCATCATAGGTGGATCCTAATTGCAAAAGATTATTTCACCAAGTGGATAGAAGCTCTCCCCACAAAAAGCGCTTCCCACAAGGTAATCATCAATTTTCTGGAAGATATCATAGCAAGGTTTGGTTGTCCCAGAATAATTGTCACTAATAATGTTGCATCCTTCAAGTCTAAGCCATTGATAAAGTTCTGTGAGAAATTTGGGATTTCACTTATTCAATCCACTCCTTATTATCCCAAAGGAAATGGATTGGCAGAGTCTTCTAACAAAATCTTGATTAAGATTATTAAAAGACTATTAGAAGACAATAAGAAGGCCTGGGATTCAAAGATGAAATTCACTCTATGGGCTGATCCAGTCGCACCAAAGAGGTCCCTAGGCACCTCCCCCTTTCAACTTGTTTATGGTATAGAAGTTGTATTCCCCTCTCAACTAGCTCTACCAGTAGAAAAAATCTTTCAGGAGTGTCAAGAAGAGCCTGATAATATGATTAGGAGAATTCATCAACTAGTGGAGGTCCAGTAGACTAGAGAGAAGGTGGTGGATAGATCTTATGATCATCAACAAAATATTAAGAAGAATTTTGACAGGAAGGTCAGAAAAGAAAATTCCCAGCTAGGAGAGTTGGTATTAAAGTGGGATGCTCCTAAGCAGGACAAGGGCAAGCACAACAAGTTTGAATCCATGTGGGTCGAGCCCTTCAAAATATCTGAAGTATTTTCAAATAATACCTACAGGTTGCAGGATTTGGAGGGTGAGGAAGTTTTCAATGGCCTTGTGAACAGGTATTTTCTGAAGAAGTTTTTCTTTTGAGCCATATGTGGCTCTCCTGGGTTTGTAAATATTGTTCTTCTTTTTGTTTTCGGTTTTAATAAGTGACTCCATAACCCAAAAGCAAGGCACTGAAGCTGCAAAAGAGTTCTTCGTTTCTCATAGGGACCAACCCATCCCCCATGGAGCCTAATGTTATCACATAATCATGCATGGGGGGTGTTTTTCCTTTGGAAAAGGCACCAAGGAATAAAAGTGGCGAAAAATGGTTCAAGAACCCACTTATCCTAAGTTTGGGGGCACATGAGTGCCTTGTTCTATGCAACACACAGATCTAGATGGCCAGGAAATGTGTGCTCAAATCTGTGGCCAAGATTCAATTTCGTACCCCCCCTTGCTCTTCTTCCTTTAACGAGGGGGGGGGTCCAGTCTAATAGTTTTCTAATGCTTGGATCTGAACGGACATAACTGATGCACTCAGATCTATGGAATAGGTGTAATTTCAAACCCGCCTTGTCATTTTTCCTTTAATGAGGGGGGGTTCTGATATGGGTGGTTTTCCAATGTGGTCCCCCACTAACGGGGCATCATCTAAAGTAGTTGGCCCCCCCACAAACCTATTACCACTTACCTCCCCCTGTTTACCACCTTCACCTCCTTCTGACATGTGTCTTCCTCCCAACCTCTCCCCTTTCCCCTATCACTTATCCCGCTCCAGTTCCTCCTCTCACCCCCTCGCACCTATTTTCCACCTAGCACCATCCTAGCCCACCTCATACCCCTTTTCCCTCTCCTGTCCTGACACCTGTACCCCCCTTACTCCATGCCACTTCCACCTGTGTTGTGTCCCCACTCGTCGACTCATCACACTGCGACCTCCTTGCCACCTCCTCATGATGCTTCACCTCATCGCCCGATGTCCTAGCCTCAGTGTCCCATCCACCTGGCCACCTTTGTCCAATATGCTCATGTCGCCACCTCGTCGGTGCCTCATTCACAACCGACTGTTGCGTCCCTCTATAAAGGTCCAGATCATATTCTAGAAGGTATAAAGTGGCCCCCGTGTCCTCCAGGTGCCAAGTTTGACTCTCGCTAGTTCTGATCCTGAGAAAGAAGTTATTATAGCAGGTGGTGGTGGTTGAGCATCGTCTCCTTCCATAAATAGAAGGTCGATAAGGGATAAGCGTAGAGGCAGACTGTCAGTTAAGCTTGACATAGATTTCATCTGAAAACCAATTGCATGGGTAGTTTGACCAACATCTGCATGCGTAGCCTGACAGAGAAGCTCGTCAATGTAAAGCCTTGAATGTATGACATGATCTCTTCTCAGGCAGAGGAGCCAATTCTGAGTATATGAAGGCATTTTTTCCATTTTTGTAAGGGTCGATGGTTGAGCTAGGCTCCCACATTGTAAATTTTTTATGAAGCATTGGTTTTCTTGGTTATGTATTAGCATTTGAGACTTCCTATTTAATGAAAGTCAACTTCTTACCATCTCTCTATAAGCTCTGTATTAAGACACTTGGAATTGGAGGATCCAGTTGGGGGTTGAGATGTTGTAGGATGATGTATGGTTGATCCCAACAATATTTACACTAGTTTTAGTCAGTTTCTTATGTTACCTTTCCCTCTCATAGTGAATAGCTTCGAATTGGAGGATCCAGTCAAGATGTTATAGCAGTATTATGATGCTCGGAATTGGAAGATCCAGTCGAGCCATCACTGTGTTATTGTAGCTGTGTCAGTTCGACATATTTTAGTGTCTTGTTTTTCTTCCCCTAGCTACTGGAAGGTTGGATGTCCATATTAGTCTTGTTCATATTCTCACCAAGTATTCCATCTGCTCACCTTAAATTCAACTTACTGAAGGAAGTTAGATTAGGACCTCACCTACTCGTGCATGCCTGGACCAGTTTTCTGAGTTAAAACGATATTCTCCTAGGTATCCATCCATTTGACCACCCCCATTTATTTTCATGACATATTAAACTGATGGGTATCAATCTTAGTCTTTGATGCAGGAGCATCACCAACAACAAGCGAACGTGGGACAAGCGCCAACACATTTTGGCACATGATGAATTGTTTGAAATATTTTGAAGTTTGATATGACAAACATCAATGTAATAGTTAAGAGAGTGTGTAGTTCCATATTGTAAACAGATCTTGAGCGATCCACTCTCATCTATAAGATGTAAAGGCATTTATAGGAAGTGAATGTAAGTAGGTAGAATTTAATTCTAGATTAGACAGTTTTAGGAGCGGAGGGAAAACCGACTATAGACACCCTCATCTTGTATCATTGTAAGATTAAGCATAATCCATACAGCATAGAGAACAAAGAGGAGAAGAAGCAGAGAACTATATTTGAAAACACCCATGTACAGAAGTCCGGAATTAATACATGAAGCTTTGATTCAGAGTTACGGTGTTGTGATATTCTCTATGTATGTATGTTGAATGCTATGCTCATAGCTATTTTACTCTTTCTGTTATGCATTTGTTGTTACACTATGTATGAATGATTTCTTGTTGAATGTTTGAAATCTGAGAGAGATAGTAAGGAATGAGTTTCAATTGTTTCTCAACCTGAGTGAGTAAAATTCCTGGAAGGAGTGCAGTGGAGTTTGTCTGCAAGGAGTGCATTGACAAGGATACAGAGTTTTTATCTTTGAAAGCTCAGGAGGGATACAGTTATTCTCATTCCCATAGAAGTGCAAGTTAAGCACAAGAGTCATGCAAGGTGTGCGCAGGCCGAGTGAAGTCTCAGGGTTACAACCTGAGTGAAATTGTTGAAGGACTATTGTTGCAAGGAGTGCACAGAGTCGAAGAGGTTAAAATACTTGAGTGTATTTGAAGAAGTGCCGCAAGGTCTACGTGCAAGAGTTATCCCCAGAGTACTTGAGGATTTCAAGGAAGCGCAGGAGGGAATTAAACCTCGAAGTGTTCAAAGGGAAGCAAGGGACGTGGTCGTCAAACCGAGCCAAGTTCAGGACCAGAAGTCCTTTTGAGAGTAAAGGATTGGACGGTCAGAATTCACCAAGGAGAATTCCCGAAATAGCGATGATATCTAGGAGTTGCAAGGAGGATAAGGGTCGTTGACCTTGTCTATTGCAAAGTTCAAGTATTTCGTCATTTCAGGGTTTGAGAGAACAAGAGTAAGCCAAGACTTTGGCTGATCAAATCCCTGAAATGCGAAAGGGGGAATTTTCGTGTGTAGAGGTGGAGACTGTCACGTTGACATTTCAGAAATTCAGAGTTTAGGAATTCAGCATTCCCGTCAATAAGAAGTAGAACAATCCCTATCAAGATTTTTGAAATCGCAAAATGCAAAGAAAAGGGTGAAGAGGTGATTTGGCCTTTCGGCGATTCGGGATTCGGGAATTCGTGGTTTGTGTTGATATAAGGTTTAAGGGATGGAACTTTTTCGGCATTTCAGGACCCAGAATATAGAGAGGACATAGAGTTCGAGCTTTGACATCTCGAACTCCCGGTATGAGAAATCATGCTGACCGTTGGATCAAGAGGGGATCCAGAACCGTTGATTTTCTTTTGGAGGTGGAACCTTAGTGTTGAAGGAAAATATCCCTGCGGACAGGTAGATCTCCTCAAAGAGATAGACTCTTAACTCTAAGACAGAAAGTGCTTATCATGGTCACTGACTTCCTTTTAGATCTAGGTGGACTAGTGTGTGAGGAGGAAGGAGAAAAGAAGTACCTTTTACTGGTGTTTGTCCCTGCACTCTCCGAGTTGAGCTCCAATCTTTCGCTCTTCGATAAGCCCTGTAGACAAACAAAGTATGACCACTTCCTACTCTATCAAGATTAGTCTGAAATAGGTTTATCTACTAAAGAGACAAATTCATGTGAAATTGAACACGAATTATAAAGAAACAGGCCAATCAAATTAATTAATGAGGATGAAACATTGATTACAGTCGTAGATGGAATGCAACAGTTTCATCAAGTCCTCCTTGTCTAACCCTTGCTCAAAAGATCCACAATCTAAATGATGATTGCTTCACCGATTATTCCCTATGAGATCATAGGTCTCTTGCTTCCAAATTATCTCTATTACAGCACCACTTATAAGATCATAAGTTTGGTATGATTCTCCTTTTCCAGTCCCCTTTCACCATTAGAAAGCTTGCTTATATATCCTTGGAGAGGCTCAACAACTTAAGATATCCTTGGGGAAGGTGAGGATTTTCCTCCTTCAGTTGAGGGTCTGCCCTAAGATCATGGCTGGACTAGGGATTCGAACTCAACTGCCTTCCAATAATGAAAGGATCCTTCCCCCATTCATCTCAACAACTTAACTACTGCCCAGAATAGGTAGCGCTCCCCCAAAAGGGCCATTAGAGCACTATAGCGCTCCCCCAAAAGGGCCATCAGAGCACTATAGCGCTCCCCAGTAGGCTTAAGGGGGGCGTCAGTGCTCCTAAAGACACCAACGCTCCCTCAAAAGGGCCAAAGGAGCTTTATAATGCTCCCAGACAGTGTAAGGGGGAGCTCCAGCGCTCCCAGAAGAGGTATAGGGGAGCGCTCTCCTTCAAAAGCTTAGTTTTTTTAGTGTTTTCAGATGGCAAAAGGTTCATGAGCCTGTTGACTCATTTATCCTCTTCCAAATCAAATGTTTGAGGTGTTTTAAGTTCCCTTCTCATGTCATTATAGGCACGACATAGGCATCATGGCAGTATGCTTCCCTGATACTTGCGACACTTGTGAGCAAAATGCGACACTTACGACACTTGTAATGACGACACTTGCGACACTATCGAAGTGAGTAATTTTGACGTGTAACACTTAGGGTTTCGGAATTTCGGCGATTCGGGTTTTGGGACTCCAGGAGTATAAGGAAATATTTGCATGACGTTGCAACTCCCGAAATCACAATAAGGAGAAATCCGAAATTTGAAAGGGGAAAGGTCAAGTGTTGACTATTTTTCGGCATTTCAGGGGTTGAAAGGATAGGACGCTTGACCACAGAATTCGTAAAATCGTGAATTCCAATCTCCCGAAGTATAATTAAGGAAATTCCTCAAGGTTTTTTGTGGGTGTAGATTTCCCGAAAGGGGAATAGAAGGGCCAGTTGAGCTCTTTGGGCCAGAGGAGGAAAAGATCCTATGCGGATTTCCGACCTGTGGGTTGGGAGGTCTGTGTCACTCCTGCTGCAATCAAGGAGTGACTTTTAGTGCTAACATGATCCTCTCTACATATTAGGTGATACCTTCTTCGACCTTGTCCAAGGATTGATATGCCAATGCTCTAGGGTTTTTGTTGGTCAACTCTGGACAAACCCTAGGTATAAAATCCATAACATTAATAAGGAAACACGAAAGGGTGAAACAAAACACCAACAATAACCATTGAATAGTCATTGGAATTCTTATCCAGATAAGTAGTCAGAAGTAAGGAACTTACCTATGGTTAAGAAACCATCTCACCTGTAACCTTGTGACCTCATGAACGTAGCCATACCTTTATCATTGACCTGAAAACTGCAACAAAAGGTGGGGGGTGACTCTCCACCCAACCGTATACCTTTATACTTTAATACTTAGTATCAAGGTCACCCCCGAGACCTCAATATACTACCATTCTATTGAATCCTTAGCCTTTCCCTCTCTATAGCTTCATCCAAAAGAGAGATCTACCCAAGAGAGAGAGATCCCCTTTTCTCTTTATTTTCTCTCTTTATATAGATTCCATTCGTGGTAAATAACCCAATCCCTAGGGCCCATTACTTAATTATTTATTATATATTAGGGTTTATTCATCAATTATCATTACTTATTTTACCATTTTGTTTTATTACCAAATATTCATAATAAGCTCCTATTGTTATGAACTGTTATGACCCCTTTAGTATAATTATTATATACTTCTTTATTATTATTTATTTATATAAGTACTTATTATGACCAATTTAGAATAATTATTATATTCATTTATTATTATTTATTTATTCATACATTTATAATAATATGGGGCATGACACACTGGCCTATTATAACACAATCACTCTATCCCAAAACCTATATACACATGCACTCTGGCCCAACAACCATACTAGCTCACCAACCTATAAGAACATATATACATATACACATCTACAACATGGGGATCAACCTAGGGGTATTACATTATGGATTTTATAGTGGCTTTTCTAAAAGCTAGTAACAAATCAATAATCATGGTGGTAATAGACCACATTTCCAAATATACTCATGTTTGTGCTTTACCACACTTGTTTACACCTTCCGCAATTTCCCAAGTCTTCATGGATCATATTTTTAGGTTACATGGCATGCCCTGTTCCATTGTATTGGATTAGGATGTTGACAGGTTAATTTACTTGCATAAATTAAAACATCATTATATCAGTATGGAGTTCGTAAACTTATGAAGTGCACTCATTGTATGTGAAAGAATCGGCTTAGAATTTTCCTAATATATCACTTAATAAATAATGCAAATTATAAATGAGCTTAAACTAAGAATGAAATTCAAGTTGACAACTATAATAAAAATTAAGTATGAATTTTAATAAAATCACTGCAATGAAAAATAGAAGTTCTAACTACACTCAAACTACTACATTGCAAGATAAAATTCTAAATTGGCAATGTAACTTTCAAAGCAAGACAAGTAGTAATATTCACAATCTAACACTGCCAAATCTTTCATAGGAAGAAAAATAGGTTGTGAGATCGCATGCCTCCAATGGCTCCAAAAACAATACTCTATTCACTTGTGGAGTTTGATGAATGAGAATAAATCCTGACATTCATGCATAAAATAAGAATACTCTTATCTAAATCAAATGGAAAGCAACTTGATCAAGTCTAATTGGCCAATTAACATTCACTCAGGACCCTATGGGCAGGAAAATAGACTATAGTGTATCTATTCATCTCTCTTTGGTTGAAAGAGGCTCGTACAAATAATCTACATACCACTCCAGTCCTTTCTAAGAGGTAAGTTCAAACTTGGTTAAAAACAGAACTACAATTAATCAAATAAAATACTTTCTACAATCTAAGAAACAAATAACCAATATATATAATAGAACTTAAAGAGCATAAAGAGAAGTATTTACGAATGAAGAATGCATAGTAAAAATAGAGATATGCAAATATGAAGAATTAGTGCACATGATATAGTTTGGGGTCCCTCCTATTAGGTACCAGATCTATTACAATAAGCAGAAAATAGAAATACTGAAGAAAATACCAGTGAAACAACAAAATGTAGAGAACCAAAACACCAAACATGATACCTTTATTGATAGAAAGAAATGTTCACTTACCTTTTCGAGGGGAAAACCTCTAGTAGAGAAACACTCTATTACAATAATTCTCAATACAAAGCTTTCTCATGCCTTCTACTCCTATTTGTACTAAATCTATCTTCAAAAGAACAACCTAGACAAAGATATTTCTGGACACAGGAGCTTCTCTTAAGTCTTCTTACATTATACATGTTCACATTATTAACTAGGCCTTATTTATTAATATTGTCTTTTATTATATGGAAAATATATTATCCTACCTACATGAGGGGTTAGGGAGGTTAGGTCCCTAACATTCCCTCCCCCATCTTGAAAAAGAGCCTTGTCCTCAGGGCTTGAGATGAGGAAATTGTTGTAGAATAGTAGTCGACTCCCAGGTGGCATCTTCTGGTGGAGTATCCTTGCATTGAACCAAGACTTCCTTGATGGTGTGTTGATGGAGATGATGTTCAAACTGGTTTAATATTGGTTGTGGCTACAACCAAATGGAACCTTCTACATCCAACTCTGGTAGACTAGTATGGCTCTAGAGTTTAGTGCCAATCACTTTCTTCAAGAAGGAGACATGAAAAATAGGATGTATCTTATAGTGATTGGGAAAGGCTAACTGGTAGGCCATTGTCCCAACTTGTTTGAGAATAGTATAAGGAGCATAAAATTTGGGGGCAATTTTCTGATAGTTATGGGATTTGCGTGAATTTTTCTTTTACGGTTTCATATGGAGAAACAACTAGTCCCCTTCAAAAAATTGACATTCAGAATGACCCTGATCTTCTTGTTGCTTCATGCAGTTCTGAGCCATGAACAAATTTTCTTTGACAGTATGGAGAATGGTTGTGAAAACTGTTAGATTGTGATCAACCTCTTGAACCTTGGAGACACCTAGAATGTATGGGATAATCGATGGTGGCCTTTGTCCATAGACTGATTCAAAGGGAGACATGCGAGTGGCAATATGGTAAGAGGTGGTGTACCACAATTTAGCGATGGGTAACCACTGAACCCACTGATTTTTTCTATCTGACACAAAACAGCTCAAATATGCTTCCAAATGATTGTTTATTGTTTCATTTCCGCCATTAATCTGGGGATGATAGGCGGTGTTGAGATGCAATTGGGTTCCCTAGAGATTGAATAATTATTTCCAGAAATTGTTGGTAAAGGTTGGATCACGGTCGGAAACAATAGAATGAGGCATGCCCTGGAGTTTGAAGATATTATCCATAAAAACTTGAGCCACTATGGAGGTTGTGAATGGGTGTTAAAGAGAACAAAAATGAGCATATTTGTAAAGATGATCCATGACCACTATGATTACTTAATTATTTCCTGATTTAAGTAACCCAACAATGAAATCCATAGAAATATATATCCAAATAGTAGGTGGAAGTGGAATCAATTGGAGTGTGTCAGGCATTTTTATAGTCATTTCTTTATTTCATTGATAGGTATCACATTCGACCATAAAGGTGCAGATGTATTATTTCATAACGTCCCAGAAAAAAAGAACATTTGACCCATTCATAAGTTTTGGAAAAACATGAATTCAACACTATAGGTGAAGCATGAAACTCAAAGAGCATTGTGGATTTAAGGGTCGATTGTTTTCTTAAATACATGCGAACTTTATAGAGAATCTCTTCATTGTGCCAAGAGTACCTTGGAGAATCTTGAGGATCCTATTGAAGTTTTTGGATTAGGATAAAAAAAATTGGCTCCTTCCAACATTCTTGGTGAATAGTCTGAAACCAATATGTGAAAATGAATGAGAGGGAAAAGAGGGACCCTTCTTCTTCATAATGTCAGGAAATGGCATCAACCACCACATTTTATTTTCCCTTCTTGTAAATGATCTAATAATCATACCCAAATAGCTTGGTCACCCATTTTTGTTGCTCCAGGCATGAAATCCATTGTTCCAGGAAATACTTGAGGCTTTGATGATCCGTTTTAATTTGGAAGGATTGCACCAAGAGATAAGGGTGTTAGAGATCCACTGCATGCAAAATAGCCAAGATTTCCTTTTCATAGATTGATTTTCCCAAATTTCAATCTAAAAATTGTTTGTTTGTGAAAGCCAAAGGTTGGCCTTATTGCATGCAGACTACCCCAATGCCTCTCCTTGATGCATCACATTCCATAACAAAGGTATTAGTGAAGTCATGTAGTGCTAGTATAGGAGTAGTGCACATAGCTTCTTTCAAAGATTGGAAGGATTGGTCAGATGTCAGAGTCCAACTGAAAGCATTCGTTTTAAGGAAATTTGTGAGGGGAGCCACAAATTTTCCATAATTTTGAAAAAACTTGTGATAGTATCCCTTTAAAAATAGGAACCACACAAAATTTTAAGAGTTTTAGGTGAGGCCAATTTTGCATAGATTTAATTTTCTTAGGATCCACCCTTAAACCATCCTTTCCAATAACATGACACAGGTACTCAACTTCAAAGGTGACAAAAGAACATTTAGACTATTTGAGGAAGAGTTTGTGCTTTGAGAGGAGATGGAGAACTTGATCTACATGGGATAGATAGGCTTTCCAATTTTTACTATAGATGAGAGTATCATCAAAGAAAACTAACACAAAGTGATGGAGGAAATGGACAAATATATGATTCACAAGGATTTAAAAAGTGGAGGGGGAATTACAAAGACCAAATGACATGACTAAGAACTCATAGTGACCCTCATGAGTGTGAAATACAGTCTTGGGAATGTCTTCTTCTTTCATACATATCTGGTGGTAGCCAAAATGTAGGTCAACTTTAGTAAAGTATTGAGCCCCACTAAGTTCATCCAGAAGGTCATCTATGACATGAATGGGAAATTTTTACTTGATGGTAAGTTTGTTGAGGGAATGAAAAATCAGGACACATGAGCCAAGTGCCTTCCCTCTTGAGGACCATGACTACAGGGTAAGAATAGGGGTTGTTACTGGGACAAATAACACCCGCTTCTGGCAATTGTTGGACAATTTTCTCAATTTTTTTTTTAGCAAAGGGATGACGATAAGGGAAAACATTGGGAGGAATACTACCTAATATTAAAGGAATGGAATGGTCATGGTCATTGTGGGAGGGGGGAAGGCCCTAGGGAGTTTGGAAAACAACTTGGTTTTTGGAAAGGAAATATTGGAGGTCAGGGTGCAAAAAGGGTGTCTCAATTGCATGAATGGAATGGAGTTGGGAAATGATACTAGAATGACCTTTTTAGAGTAATTTTTCCATGCGGTGGGAACTAATGATTAATGGAGAACCTGTTGTTATTCCTTGGAATTTATACTATTGTTCCTCCTATCAGAATTGCATGGTTAAATCCTTAAAATCCATGGTGATGGGGCCTAGTGTTCGAAGCCACTCAACACCAAGCATAATTCCACAACCACCCATGTCAATAGAAAACAAGTGAGATTTCAAGTGATACTGACCAATTTGTAGGCGAACATTTTCACAACACCCCCTACATTTCATGGAACCCCCATTGGCAATCATGATTTGAAAATTGTTGATTTCATGGATATAGCAACTGATATCTTGGGAAAGGTGGAAATGAATGAAATTATGAGTGTTCCATTGTCAACAAGGATGATAACTTTATGGTTCTTAATGTATCCAATTCACTTGAGGGTTTGGGGAGAATAAAATCTAGTGAGAAAATTCATCGAAATCAGAGTTTCAAGTTCTAGTGGATCAGAGGGTGGTATAAGATTGTTTGCTTGGGGTAGCACTTCCTCAAGTGAAACCACAACATGTTCATCAAGAACATCCTTAGAAATGGCCATAATTTTTTTTTGTTCTTTACACCTGTGCCCTCGAATGTCAACACCTTCAATATGGAGGGGTGTGTCAAAGGAGGAAGGACCCTGGAATTTTTCCATGAATTGTTTGAGAGTGGAATTGATTTCGTCAATTCAACTATTGATTTTTTCTTGGATGTAGTCCACTTTGGCATGAATGAAAGAAATGCCAAAATTCACTTTCTGATTGGTTTTGTCTTGAAAAGTAGGATCCATTTGGGATGAGGGGTGGATCCATGAAAACAAAATCAGATAAGTGTTATATAC
>SNQJ01S0169073.1:18937-30632 GCA_010110895.2 Picea sitchensis | reverse complement strand
GAGGTGTCCTTGCTGTGCACAGTTATAAAAAATGATATGTCCTCAACCTCGACTCATTCCCCCTCCTCATCCTCTTCCTTTGAATCCACCTTGAGGATTGAAGTTTCCTCTTCATGGAGAGTTGTACTGCGTAGTGTTTCCTTTTTGCTATACTTCACCTTGAATATTATAAATGTCTCTTGACCTTTCGTGCATGAGATAATAAGCCCTACAATTCCTATCATCATGTCCTACAGACTTACAGAATTTCCAATACAAATTTGTAGGTGTCTGGACATACTTTTGCATGTAATAACACTCGCCAGTACGATGTATGTTTCTGCATACCTCGCACCAGGGTAAGGTGACTTGCTTCAAGGAGCTCAGAGCTCTAGAAGCCAAATATTCATTGAATAAAGAGAAGTGTTCCTTGTCATGACCTTATGATCTACATTTGACACACAAGATGTCTTCTCTTTTATCTTTTCCCTTGTCTTTCTTCATATCTTCGACCTGCAGAGACAAGTTAGTTAGCTGACTTAGGATATTACTCATACTTGAACTAGATTCTCCCATGGGGGATGATTCTAGCTTCATGGCAATCTCCAACGCCTCAGCTTGCGAAGAAATCTTTTGTTGCATCAGGGGAACTATGATGTGTGGTAGAAGGGAAGCAATGAACCATTCCTTGTTCTGCTCGTTTGGGATCTGAAAAGTTAATCGGCCTATTAAGGTCTTGAATCTCTGATTGAAATCCCAAACAGGTTCAACTACCTTCTTCTTGATCTCTTTCAGCTCTGTGATACATTGGGATCCTGACTTAGGTTTCTTAAATTATGCAATCAACGTGTTCTTGATGTGATTCAATGGCTTAGGCTGTGCAAGTCCTTGGACAAGTTTCATGTACCAACTCAGTGCGCGATCACTGAGAGTTGTACTGCTCTAGGTTCTTCTGACAACTTCATCTGTGACATTCTTAATGTTCCATATGGCTTCACATAGAAACCAGTGCTGATTGGGATCTTCAGATCCATCTCCCCTAAATATCGAGATTCTCATCTCATCTTCCATATATCTCCCTAGGGTTCCTGAATGAATGTGTGGTGGACTACTATTGACAGTGCTTTGGACACTCTGGTGATTGGGATTACTCTGGTTGCTTAAGACTAAATCAACAGGAAGGATAACAGTACTTACTTTGATGTTCTGTGAGGTTTTTGAGTTTTCAGGTTCTCCTCGGCAAAGTTCTCTAGCTTGTCCTTCCTCTATCCAGGCGGGTTCTAAATTTTCTTCGTCTGTCATATATGCTTCTTCTCTACTGTAGAAACCCTCCTCCCCGTAGTTCTTCTTAAATAGGTTTTCAAGGTGGACCTCTTGGAACACTCTCCCACTGCGCGTATGTCCAGCTTCTGTGTCGCTGTCGCTATCCAAATTCTTGAATATTAGCTTTTCTAGATCCGACCAGTCTATTGTATCTTCAAGATGTTTTTTTCATGCAATAGCATCTTGAGTCTCAATTTCAGGAATTGTAGAAATTTTCCTCTGGGTCCCTTGAATAAATATCTTTCAGCTTGGTTGTATGACTCTACTATATCAACAACAAACTTTGTGATGTACTCTACAATGGTACTATCAAATTGTAAAAAACATGAAGCTTCCACATATATGGCTAGCCTAAAAGAACATCACAGACTTCCAATTGGAAAACATCACACAATACCTCAAACTTGAATGGATTGATGTTGTAGGACAGACAACATTTGTTATAAAAACAGGATTGTGGAGCAATAAAATAAAGCAAATGTGGAAACAAAACACAAAAGATACACAATACAAGAGAGACACAGATTTTAGTGGTTCACCTAGTGTGGGCTACGTCCAACAGAGAAATTGCCAGGTCCTTCCTTTATTATTATCCAACAAATGAAGGGATACAACCTACAACAAAACCCGTTGTAACTTCCTCTTCTTTCTCTCACAGTCTCCTCTCTTAGAATACAATACTCGCCATAATGCATAGCTGCAATACATTTCCCTCATAACAGAGGGTTGGATTCTAGGGAAAAAAACCCTAACATAATTTCTACCGTTAGATCTGTGACCCTATAATGAACGGTCCAGATTTACAATGAAATTACAATATACATTTACAAGGCAATTTTTCCTTTTGGGGCTTCGCCCCCGAACCGCCCAGCTGGGGAGATAGGCCCCCTAGACCCCGCAGAGGGGGTACCCCCCCTCTGCACTCCCCCGCGTGGAAGAGTGTACATAATTATAGGGTGTAAATTCTTCATGGGGTATAAACATGGCTGAAAGCAAGGACCTCTGAATCAGGAACATAATTAGGCTCCACAACCAACAACATTGTTGGTTGATACAAATATCTCGTCGCTGGCGAAGCTACCCAATGTTGTATCATTGTGGGTGTGGTGTTGTTGGAAAATATAACTACTTGAAGACCTATGATGAGATGAGGTTCTTCTATATTATTCTATCAACAATAAAATACAGCAGGGTCCCCTTCACCCACATTTGTGAATGGAAGAGACACTCCCCCTCCTCAGGATCCTCTGATTCTTCTAGTTGGATTGTTGCAGTTGCAACAATAGTAGTTGGTTATACATCAATATATGCCTCCTTTTATTGTTTTCAAAATCAAATTCTGATTTGGGATTCGACTCTTTTTCTTTGAGCTCAATCATCAATGACTTTTTGTGGGCCCAGAAATATGAAGCACCAAAAGGTTTGTGGTCATTGATGGGTGTAGTTGATACGTCAACTTCCCGAGGGAATAATGTTTGCATGCGATATTCATTTTGGTCACATGATAGCTTGTTGGAAAGGTATAGATAAGAGGAATACATTCCTATCAAGGCCAATCAAGAGCCTTTTACTATCTCCTAGTCCACCCCCCCGCCAAAAAAAAAAACAAAACAACGTTTTAGGGCCTCAAAACTATCCTAGAAGTTTGGGATCCCAAAAACTGTAGAAAAAATGCCAAGGTGGGAAACTGTATTTTGAGGTAGCGGAAGAGTTGGGTGGCCATCGATATCCACCTGGATCATTCCTCCCCCCTTAGAAAGAAATTTTTTCCATTGCGTCAAGTTCTTGGGGAATATTTTGTTGAATCTGAACCTTGGTGAACTGCTTTCCTTACTGAAGAACTTGTTCTGCTTAGCTTGTTAAAGGATGTCATGAAAATGTTGCTCAAGGGGCTGTATCTATTCAACCAATATAGGTGCATGATTTTCCTGAGAGTGGGAGGACTTTTTCGGTGAACATGAAACATGGAGAGCATGAAGGGATATGGTATAACTTTGCTTGACTGGGCAGTCTGGAGGCACTCTCGTAGTTGCTGTAATAATATCTTTGTGCTCTTCTATAATCTTGTCAATATGATTCTGCTGGATAGAAAGGTCTTGGTCTGAGGCTATAGTGGCTGCATTTTCCTTCTGTTCACATTTTGAAAAAATTATGAAGAGGATAAAATTTGCAATAAGAGAGATTACCTTGCGACACTGTTTTGGTAGGACAATAGTCAAAACTACCTCTGGTACCTTGTTGAGATAACCCCCTAGAGAAACAATGACACTATAGGGTCGAGACTCGTAAACAACATGGAGCTTCCACATATATGGATGGGATAAAAGAATATCACATAATTCCAATGGGGAAACATCACACAGTACCTCATCCTTGAAGGGTTTGATGTTGTAGCACAAACAACACTGTTGGCTTACATGAAGATCTCATCTCTGGTAAAGCCACTCGATGTTGTATGGATACGATTATGGTGTTTTTGGAATATCTAATTGCTTGACGACCTATGTTGAGATGAGGTTCTTCTGGTTTATTCTATGAACAATAAAATGCAGTAGGGTCCCCTTCACCCACATCTATGAATGGAAGAAGCGCCCCCCCTCCTCAGGATCTTATAGTTCTTCTGGTTGGATTGTTGCAGTCGTGACAATAGCAGTTGGTTCTACATCAATGATTTGTCTCCTTTTATTGTTTTTTGAATCAGAGTCTGAGTCGGGATTCAAATAATTTCCTTTGAGATCAACCACCAATGAATGTTTTGAGTGACATTCATCAGTATTGTGCCAAGGGATTTTGAGGAATTCACATGACTTTCGAGTCTCCTTCTTCATCTTCCCTTTTCCCTTCTTTTTTTGTGGCTTGAATTAGTTTTCTTGAGGTTTGTTGTTCTATGAGTTAGGGTTTCCTTTACCATACTATGAGTTTTTGTGGATTTGTAGACCCAAACTCCCTCTTGTTTTGCTTCTTATATTTTTGTTCGATTTTGACACCATATCGATAAGCGTATCCCAGTGATGAGATGTCTAGAAAATCCATTTTGGTTTGGATATACCTGTGTAGAGCCTCACAATATTTTAGAACCATATGTCACTCAGAGTCTCTGATACCTAGCTTAGTGTTCAAGGTATGGAAGGTATTTGTGAACTTTGAAACTGTTTGGCCCCTCTCTTGATGCAACGTGGTCCATCTCATGTATTGGTCATCATAGTTTCCAATATGGTATTATTGTTCATTGAATGCATCCATAAACAAATCCCAAGTGGGCTCAACCCCAAATATTCCAGACTCCTCTGTGGAATTTTGTTCCTAGTAAGTTTCCCCCAATATTTGACATGGGGGACAACTTTAAGGAGTGCAAAGGTGATCTTTTCTCTATCATAAAAATTGTGGACAAATAAATAACCTTCTAAAAGATTTAACCACTTTTCCAAAGAATCCATGACATAGATGCCACCTCTGCCTCGACAGAGTCTCTGCATGACCTCCCAGTCTTAAGGATCATTCAGTTTAATTCATGAGCCAAAGAGGCTCTTTCGGATTCCCTGCTGGAATCTCCTATCAAATCGATCCACAGGTCCTTCAGAAGCTCCCCTGTGTGAACAACACTAGGTGTGAGCTCCTTCCTCCCCAAGCGACCACAACGCCTATGACCAAGGGCCTAACCCCAAAGTCCTTTGTCGCAACTCACCACTCGCGAGTTCGTGAGTCGAAACTCCCAACTCTTCCTTCCCAATCTCACGATACCCCAGATCATGAAATGGTTATAGCCCCTTTCCTTTTCATCGCCCACCACATGTAACCATAGGCTAGGGATTAAATACCAGTGCCTATCACAACTCACACCTTCGTGTGTTCGTGGGTCAAACTCTCGTGCCCTCCTGTTGTGATATCCCGAGACGCGAGAAGTCAACGTCGGGTTGACTCCTTCCTTAACGCTTTTCGCTATTCGCAACCTCGCAGGTTGAAGCATCGAGCCTTCATGCTCTTATCCCGTGAATCCTCGAGACACGAGAAATCAACGGAGCATTGAATCCTTTTTCTAGGCGACGCATGTCTACCTATCTATCATGCAAGCCCCACCTTATGGCTCTGCCACGTGTCCACACGAGCCTCTGCTCTCGGCACTTCATGACTTTTGATGTCTAAAGTGACTCCTCTCAACCTCCGAACCTCTGAATGCATGATAGGAAATGGGGTTCCTGATCCAATGGTCCTCTGATGACCTCGATCCAATGAATATCCTTCCTCCTCATGATTTTGTGACTTGGAGCACCCAACTCTTGGGCTCTCACCCTGCGAACTTCCGAGTTCGCGAGACCCGAATCCTGGATCTCTTCGGTACTTCACTAACTCCACGATTGTGGCCACCTGTCCTCCTCAAATGGATGACTACGATTCTCTCGTGACTTCGCCACTCGCGACTTGGAGCACCCAACTCCTGGGCTCTCACCTTGCGAACCTCCGAGTTCATGAGATCCCTAGATCTCTACCACCTGTCCTCCTCAGATGGACAGTCCTGATTCTCTCGCGACTTCACCACTCGCAAAGTCGAAGGACTTCCCTTTCTCACCTCCGATGTCAGAATCCCTGATATGGGTGATCTCGTGACACATATCCTCCTTCCAACGAAAGGCTTAGATTTCCTTGGGACTTTGCTACTCACGAAGTCAAGATGCTCAACTCTATGAGTCCTGGTGCCCAAATCTATGAAATGGATGATTCCGCGACAAGTTTGCTCCCACATATGGATGGCTCAAATCTAATCTCGCCTTTTTGCGATTTCTAAGGTTGAGTGCCCAGACTCTCGTCCTCCGGACTCTCGAACTCCCAAATGCTGATATCCCGATCTCCAACCCTTTCGGGACTTTTGCTTCTACTGCTTTATGTGTGAGGGTTTAAACCTCGTGCAGCTCCTGACAGATCCAACGGTTGTCGGGTTCTTCGCTCAAGATCTGATGGTTCAGATCATTTCTCCTGTGCACTCCTCCTGTACTATCACCTAGACGTGGAAACCCTCAACGATTCTGATCTTTTCAGCTGATCCTACGATAGCTATTGCTCCTGCTGAGCCTTGGCGCTTTTCTTCCAAACTTGGAAGAATTTCAAATGCTCAAAGGCCTCAACCTTTCTTCCCTTTTCCTGCGAACTCTTCGGCTTGAGTCCTCGCCTGCACGTATAAAAACATTGTTCCTCCTGAGCTTTTCTCCCAAATCCTTGAAGGATTCCATGACTTCTGCACTCCTTGCAGAGACTTCATGCACAAAGTGCTATCTCTTCTGAGCTTCTCAAATGATCAGATCCCTAAGGGATTTTATCCTTTTTCCTTCTCCTCCAGATGGAGAATTTGGATTCCCTCATGGCTATCCCCTGCTCAAGCAACCTCTTGCTGAGTGTTTCAGGGTGTTCATCAACCCTACAAATATCCCTCAGTGGATTCTTCATTCAACTACAAAACTCAAAGAGTTCTCTTCCTGTGCCTGTGAGCACATTAACTCAATGCCCACCTGGTAGAGTATCTTCTTACAGAACATCCAGTAGTTCTATTCTTCTCCTGTCCACCCTATGCACCTACTCAATGCCCTCCTGGAAGAGCTCTCAGAATCCTTAGTGATTCTAACTTCAGTTGAACTCACAACAAATTTCTTCCTCTATGCACTCCTTACACTGGTTCAATGCCCACCTGGAAGATCTTTATAGAACTCTTCAGAGATTCTGTCTGCAACCGTGTTCCTCCTACACAGCCTTGTCTCTTGAGGTGTTAAACAACCTCACAGGTCTTACCTGAATTGTTGATCTCAGCTTCTGTGCCCACCTGGCATGTCTTTGTCTGAATCCGTAGAGTTCAGAAGTGCATCTATGCACTGGTATTCAGAGACCACAGTACTCTGTCATGCCCTCCTGGAATGAAACCACAAAGAACCTTTCAAGCCTGAAAATCGAACAACTCCCTGCAAATGTCTAGCATACATCTACAACATAAAAGAACACAATGAAAGCATCCACATAACACACAAATACATGCAGGAAAAACTGCTTTTGGTTTGTATTAATAAAAATGTCTCTTTACAAAAGTGTTTTGAGCATGGACTGTAACAACGTTTTGGCTCTTCTCTTGCTCTCCTTCCTAAATATATTACATAATGAGATTGAAATTTATCTTTTACAAGAGGGGCTCTTCGAGCTCTTCCTTCCAACCTACCTACCCTACTCAATGGCATTGAATGGGCTGTCTAGTCCACAAATCGGATCTAGATCTTAGCCTTCAAAGAATTAAAGGCCTACCTACTTCTACGCCTGTGCAAAGCACGGCTTCATGACTCACCAGCCTAAGACATTAAATTACATTGAAATTCAAAATTGAAGATGAGGGTTGTGCCTCTCTTCAGCTTTGAATGCATGCGCTGACGTGGCTGGCTAGCTGGCTAGATGACGTGGAGAGATGCTCCTGCATCATACTCCTCAGCTACAAAATTCATGAGCTCCTGCTCATGAGCTTCCCATCTCAACTGTTGAAATCCTCCTAGATCCCAAACAAATTTCTGGAGTTGTTCATCTGCTCCATTTCCCTGTTGTTGCTGCTGCTTTTACATTGTTGCTGCTGCTTCTTTTATTCTGCTCAGCTTCTCCTTGCTGATAGTCTCTACTGACCTGATCATCATCTCCCTGATATTATCAATCACTTCATCCAGATGCTCCAGTGGCTGGCTCTGTTCATGCAGTCTCCTTAGTTGAATTTTTTTTCTACAATTGGGCAAATCACTGTGATCTCTGATGCCATCTTCATATTCATCATCTTCTTCTGTGGCCTTAACTTGCCACCCGGCTACAAATTTTATCTCTGCAGTCTTCTCTTGACTGACCTACTATTCAGTCACCTTCTTTGACATCTCAACTTCTGCCAGTTCTCCTGCTGGCTCCAGATTGTTCAACCAATCCTCCAACATCTCTAGCTCCATATCCCATGGAGTAAGTAATCTGTTTTCCTAATCTTCGACTTCTTATCCTGCTAGCTTCAGTGCTGCAGCTTCCTCAACTTCCTGGCTGAAAGCATTTAACCATTCCTCATAATGCTTATTCTCTTTTTCTATTTGGGAAGCTTCCAAAGTCTGCTCCAATGCTTCTTTGATAGTCTCAGCTGGTTGTCCTGCTTCTGTTACTGCATTTGCAACACAGATCTATGCCTCCCCTAGGCTATGTGGTAGGAATACCTGAATTCCCCCAATCATTTGAATATTCACCTGATCTTCCTCTTCTGTCAGCTGCATCTATTAATCCAAACTCACCTCTGAGTTTATGAGACTCTTAGATAGTCTCTTCTACTCATCCCTGCCCACCTGGAAATATGGGATTTTTCTACTGTCCTCCTGGAAGTCTATGAGATCAAATGATCCCATCTCTGTTCCCTTGGCCCCCTGTTAATTTGGAAACTTTCCGCTGCCCTCCTGGAAGTCTATGAGATCCCGCAGTGATCTCGATTCATTACCCACTTGGTAATATGAAATTCCCTAGCTGTCCTCATGACAGTCTTTGAGATCCCGTAATGATCTCAACTCTTTTCCCACCTGACAATTGGGAATTTCTTCTCTGCCCTCCTGGCAGTTCTTGAGATCTTCAACTGATCGAATTTCCTCCTCAGCATCACCGAGATTTCTCCCAATCTCCGGTTCACATACCTGAACCCTTTTCTCTGGTTTGTTGAGGTTTTCAGAATGCCTCAAGCATCCTCTTAACAACTTCTGCTGTCTTATGACCATCAATTGCTTGACTGGCCATTTTACCTTCAGCTTCTTCATGGGACATTCATATACCCATCTCAACCTGGCATTTTGCTGCATCCGCATTGCAAGTTTTTCTATCTCCTCCCTTATATCAGTGAGCTCTTCATCTATTTCAGATCTTCTCATCAACTCTGGGTTCTTCCTTCTAGCGTATCTACGGCCTTCAATAGCCATCTCGCTGTCCTTGTCTGCCCTCCTGGAAATCCTACTGCTCACTTGCAAGTAATCACCATAGAGTCTTCATCACTCCGTCTTCCTTTGCCTTGTCCCTCTGCTTGAAATATACAAACAGAGTTCAGGCTCTGATACCAAAACTGACGCAGATGCCACCTCTGCCTCGACAGAGTCTCTGCGTGACCTCCCGGTCTTAAGGATCGTTCAGTTTAATTCATGAGCCGAAGTGGCTCTTTCGGATTCCCTACTGGAATCTCCTTTCAAATCGATCCACAAGTCCTTCGAAAGCTCCCCTGTGTGAACAACACTAGGTGCGAGCTCCTTGCTTCCCAAGTGACCACAACGCCTGTGACCAAGGGCCTAACTCCAAAGTCCTTTGTCGCAACTTGCCACTCGCAAGTTCGTGAGTCGAAACTCTTGACTCTTCCTTCCCAATATCGCGATACTCGAGATCATGAAATGGTTATAGACCCTTTCCTTGTCAGTGCCCTCCACATGTAATCATAGGCTAGGGATTAAATACCAGTGACTCTTGCAACTCGCACCTTCATGAGTTCATGGGTCGAACTCTCGTGCCCTCCTGTTGCGATATCCCAAGACGTGATAAATCAACGCCAAGTTGACTCCTTCCTTGATGCTTTTCTCTATTCGCAACCTCGCAGGTTGAAGCGTCGAGCCTTCACACTCTTATCCCAAGAATCCCTGAGATGTGAGAAATCAACGAAGCGTTGACTCCTTTTTCCAAGCGACGCGTGTCTTCCTATCTATCATGCGGGCCCCACCTTATGGCTCTGCCACATGTCCACATGAGCCTCCACTCTCGGCACTTCACGACTTCTGATATTGAAAGTGACTCCTCTCAACCTCCGAACCCCTGAATGCACCATAGGCGATGGGGTTCCTCTTCCAATGGTCCTCCTGTGACCTGGATCCAACGACTATCCTTGCTCCTCGCGATTTCGCGACTTTGCGACTTGGAGAACCCAACTCTTGGGCTCTCACCGCATGAACTTTCGAGTTCACGAGACCCGAATCCTGGATCTCTTTGGCACTTCTCCGACTCCGTGATTTCTGCCACCTGTCCTCCTCAAATGGATGGCTGCGATTATCTCACGACTTCGCCACTCGCGACTTGGAGCACCCAACTACTGGGCTCTCACCTTGCGAACCTCTAAGTTTGTGAGATCCCTAGATCTCTGCCACCTTTCCTCCTCATATGGACAGTCTTGATTCTCTCACAACTTCGTCACTCGTGAAGTCGAAGGACTTCCCTTTTTGACCTCCGATGTCTGAATCCTTGATATGGGTGATCTCGTGACATGCATCCCCCTTCCAATGGATGGCTCATATTTCCTCAGGAATTCACTACTCTCTAAGTCAATATGCTCACCTTTGTGAGTCCTGATGCCCAAATCTCCTAAATGGATGATTCCATGACACACGTCCTCCCGTAGATGGATGGCTCAGATCTAATCTCGCATTTTCACGATTTCTGAGGCCGAGTGCTCGGACTCTTGTCTTCCAGACTCCCGAACTCCTGAACGCCGATATCTCGATCTCCAACCCTTTCGGGACTTTCGCTTCTGCTGCTCTATGCGTGAGGGTTTAAACCTCATGCATCTCCTGATAGATCCAACGACTGTCGGGTTCTTCACTCAAGATCTGATGGTTCAGATCATTTCTCCTCTGCGCTCCTCCTGTACTACCTCCTGGACGTGGAAACCTTCAATGATCCTGATCTTTTTGGCTGATCCGACGGCAGCTATTGCTCCTGCTGAGCCTTGGCACTTTTCTTCCAGACTTAGAAGAATTTCAAATGCTCAAAGGCCTCGACCTTTGTTCCCTTTGTCTGCGAACTCTTCGAATTGAGTCCTCTCCTGCACGTATAAAAATGTTGTTCCTCCTGAGCTTTGCTCCCGAATCCTTGAAGGATTCCACGACTTTTGCACTCCTTGCAGAGTCTTCATGCACAAAGTTCTCTCTCTTCTGAGCTTCTCAAATACTCAGACCCCTAAGGGATATTATCCTTTTTCCCTCTCCTGCAGATTCTAGAATTTGGATGCCCTCCTAGCTATCTCCTACTTAAGAAACCTCTTGTTGAGTGTTTCAGGGTGTTCAACAACCCTGCAAAGATCTCTCAGTGGATTCTTCCTTCAACTACAGAAATCAAAGAGTTCTCTTCCTGTGCCTGTCTTCACATCTACTCAATGCCCACCTGGCAGAGTATCTTCTTACAAAACATCCAACAGTTCTGTTCTTCTCCTCTGCACCCTGTGCACCTTCTCAATGCCCTCCTAGCAAAGATCTCAGAATCCTTAGTGATTCTGACTTCAGTTGAACTCACAACAGATTTCTTCCTCTGTGCACTCCTTGCACTGGCTCAATGCCCACCTGGCAGAGCTTTACATAACTCTTCAGAGATTTTGTCTGCAACTGTGTTCCTC
>SNQJ01S0169071.1:0-16511 GCA_010110895.2 Picea sitchensis | reverse complement strand
CTTACCAACCTGAACATCACTAGTTGACGGGGTATCATCGACATGACCGACAGAGGCTGATGACGTGGAGGACCACATTTCTAATACCTGGGTAAGACCAGGGCAATCCCTCAGAAAGTGGTCACCCTTACAAAGGCTACAAGGGAATTTGGGTTTTGGATTCTTCCTTTTAATCTTGTTGACCTCATCAACACTCCTAGTACTATTAAAAGTAACTGGTTTCTTAGAGCCAACATCTGATGTTGTTGGGGCCTTTTTCCTTTTCGGGTTCTTCTTCTTCTTCTCTTTCCGTTTCTTCCTCTTCTGATCAACTTGGCTACTTTCTATAGAGCTTTCACTAGGCGAAGAAGGAGAATGGAAGGAGACTTGATGGATGAAGAAGGCGAAAATTCGACATGAGGTTGATGTGTGGGTGGTGTACCGACATCTAAAGTATTAGGTGCAACTGAAACATTGGGAGGATTCGAGATCATCGGAGTGGGGAACAACCAAACTGGTAATCCAATAGTGAGTCCTGGAAGACTCAGTGTGGCAACATATGGAGGACCAAAGTTTCCAAACGAAGGAAAGGTATAAGGTTCCCCAGGAGAAGGGGTTCCTCCATTAGTACTCCCAGGATTCGATGCCATTAACACTGACTTGACCTAAGGTCCACTAAGTAAAACAAACAACACACGCTAAGAATCTGAGAAGCAATCAATCAAACAAACCTTCCTACGATGAAACCACTAGCTGGTGATGAAATCCAACGTAGCGAGATCAAAATAGGAAGGGGCGGGGATAGAGCGGGTGGATCAGTTACGTTGGCGACCTGCTTAACGGACTTATGCCTTGATGCAAGCTTCCACGCAATAATTGTGGATTTACCCTCCAAGGAGCCCGAGTGAGTTTGACCAACGTCTGTTCCAGGTACAGTGAGACTTCCCTTCACCGTCACCTTGTGTGAGACCCTAAACATTGTGTCTACTAAGGTCACCAACTCGTAGTCAGCCCTTGGGTAGGTACAGTCGACAGTCCAGTCAGAACGTATGGGTAGGATAACAAGTCTGAAATCAACTTGAAAGGCTCCCACACATAATCGTGGGTATACCTTCCAGTGATCCCCAATATATGATTCGACCACTACAAATAGTTGGGCCACGGAGGGATAATCTCCGTAACTCACCTGAATGCGACCTCATGCGTAACCCCTATGTGAGAGGGGGATCCCAGGTAGACTAATACGACAATTGGATTTGACTCTCCCTACCACAAGATACTAAGTTTGTTTAATAGATTTGGAAAGTTATCCTTTCAACCTATTCCAAAGCCCTACACCTTAAACTAATGTAGGTTTGCTAAGAAAGACATAAAAAGTCTGATAAATTTTAGTTAAGCATTGATTTTAATGGCTGTTGTTTACTCAGAGGGTGTACAAAAGTGAAAATGATGGAATGATGACTCAATTCCCAAAAATATGCATGAAATATGATAAGCAATCGTTTCTTTTCAATGAATACCTATTTAAGGGAAAGAGGAAGAGTCGTTTTCACTATCAAACACTTGATAAGGAATGCCTTCAATCAATTTTGTTCTCAATCAAATCCAATATGATGCTACAACATTTCAGAAATGCAAACTAATATGAAAACTAATCATTAATATGTACTTTTGTCGTTTGTATGCGATGATCAATTCAATGCAAATTTTCTCCTGCCAACTACCCTTTCAGATCAAGGAGATTCAGACAAGAAAACGCAGATTTCGCACAAACAACACACCCTTTTGCAATCAAACAAGAGAAAGAAAACCAAAAAGAAGAGTCGTTTCCACTATCAAACACTTGATAAGGAATGCCCTCAATCAATTTTGTTCAATCAAATCCAATATGATGCTACAACATTTCAGAATTGTAAACTAATATGAAAACTAATCAGGATGTACTTTTTTGTTTTCATGCGAATGATGATCAATTCAGTGAAAAACTTGTCCCACAACTACCCTGTCAGATCAAGGAGATTCAGACAAGAAAACGCAGATTTCGCGCATTAAAACAATGTACCCTTTGCAATCAAACAAGAGAAGAAATGAAAAACGCAAAAGGAAGGAGAATAATTGGATCAAATGACCTCAAGAACCAAATGCGAAGAGTCACAGACTTCTAATGTCCCTCACTATTAGAGTTCCTGCTCAATCGGATAGGAGAGAAGAAAGAACGGGATTGATTTCAAGTTCTCAAATAAATAAAATAAAAAATGATGAAGAAGGGCATAAAATATAAAAAAATAAGGTGTTTACTTCAGGGAGGAAGCATGTTAGAGGTCAGCAAGAAGCATTGAATCATAAATAATCTCAGCAAGTGAAAAACAGGGTCTGACCTCCAAAAATGCAATTTTTGGAAGAGATTTTGTGCAAAAAAGGATCGGCGCTCTGGTGTAAGGGACACCCGAGTGTTATAAAGCTCGGTGGTACCTCCAAGAGTGTTGAACTTCTAACATGGGCAGGGGGCGCCAGGCTCCTCAAACAACTCATAAAAAATGTCAAAAAAGATAATAAATAGAAGAAGAGTTAGTGGACATAGCCCCACGCAGTGAATCCATGTATATCCCGGTGGTTATGGTGCTTTGTGCATTATGGTTGTTATGTGAGTTATTCTTAGTGTAGCAATATACTATGTCAAATGCATATAACATATATTAGTGCTTAGTGATGTGAATGAATGCTAGATCTGATCTATTTATATATGCTAAGGGCTTGGATGTATTAGATCTTGTAGAACAACCTGTTCAAATTATGGCTTTTCTCCCTGAAGTGGATAAGAGTTAAATATTAGTGAATGTTAACTACTAAGTTCTCTCTCCTGTTAAGTACTATGATCAAATATCTATGTACCTACTAAGTTGTAGACACTTGATTCCTGTAACCACTCCTGCCTCTACCTCGAGTGAGACTTCATCTACTTTCAGGTGTTGCCAAAAGGGCCGGTAGTTAGGGTTTTTTTTTTGGTGCATTGTTGAAGTGCTGAACCATGGTTCTTCCCCTGTGCCAACACTTATTGATAGCATGAAATACTACCAAGAATTCCTTCTCGATAACTGTGTAGTCGAACCTGGTAGGGACAAATTCTTGCTTACAAAATAAATGGCATAGGATCATTGGTATTGTTTCTTCCCTAATCCTCATCCTATTGTGGTTTTGGAGGCATTAGTGGATATGTGAAATTGGAGATCCCAAATGGGTCCCCTAAGAACTAGTGCCAATGCATAACTTAGCTTCGTGGCTCAAAGGTAGGTTTGACACTGCTCGGTCCAAGCAAAATCAACATCTTTATTAGCAATCCAAACATGGGTGCAAAAATCTGTGAAATTTTCAATAAAGCATCGGTAGTAACCGACATGTCCAAGAAATATTTTCACCAATTTATGATTCTTTGGGGTGAAGTCTAACGATGACCTCAATCTTGCAGGATCAACTTTTATCCCTTCGGATGAAACATGATTCCTAAGAATCGACTCCTTCAATTCTAAATAACATTTTACATTTTTATGACTTGAGATAGGTTCATTTCTGGGCATCTGATAAGGAATTTTCTAAGTTAACTAAGGCTTCCTGGTAAGTGTTTCCATATACTATGAAGTCATCCATGTCTACTCCCTACACAATCATGAATAAGATCGACAAATGTCCCTAGTACTGCTCATTGAAATGTGGTAGAGCATTACACAATCTAAATGGAAAGAACCTATAGGCATAGGTGCACCAAGGAAAAGTAAAGGTAGTCTTGTCCTGGTCCTTGGGTGATATGAGAATTTGATTGTACCTGCAATATCCATCTAAAAGGGAGAAATACTTCTTTCCAGATAGGGTATCCAAAACTTGGTCGATGAAAGGAAGAGGAAAGTAATCCCTTAGAGTGTCTTTGTTGAGTCCCTGGAAATCAACACAAATTCCTCCATTCTCTGGTTACTTTCTTTTGAACTGACTACAAGGAGGACACCCACTTATCATCAGAGATGGATAAACAACCTACATTTAACTTTTGGATCTCCTCTTGTAGTATATCTTTGAATGTTGGGTCCATACTTCTCTGGCTGCCTACCTGTGTGTTACTTCCCCTTGGTATATATGTGATGGATACATGTGTTAGGGTGTATACCCTTCATGTCAGTGTATTCCCAGGCGAATGCCCTTGATTTCTCTCAAGGATATTTAGTAACTGTTTTTATTGGTCTGCATCTAGCCCATATTTTATATGTAGAAATTTTCCCAGGATAATATCGTATGGCATGGTATAAGACATGGAAGACTCATCTATCTCGAAGATAAATATGTCAAGACAAATGGATGGGTCTAATTGTTTTGAAATTCTTCCCAAACATATAATCAAATTGGAGAAAACATTGTGGAAAATTAACACATGTGATAGCATAAATAAACTGGTTCAACACATTTTCATTGTGTTCTCCTGAAGTTCCCAAGCATGGCCACTTGGCAACATGAGTTCTTCCCAGTCCTCATTCTAATATGGAAATTCAATCCACCATAGATTCTCCATGATAGTTTGGGCTGGAGGGTATATGGTGAGCTTCTGATAGAGAGTCCATTTGAGATGGTCATTTCTCCTCTCTACAACCAATAAATCATTGGTTGTGCCAAACGTTCTCCCAAAATGACGGGATGGCCTTTGGTAGGATTCTTAGAGTGAATGACAATAAAGTCCACTGGTACTCCCATGAGGCTAAAGAAACCATGATATCATCCAAAAATTCCTTTGGGTATAACCCTGGCATTATCTGCTAATTCCAAAATGGTTACAGGGTCTAAGAAGAGGTCTTAATTGTAGTTCCTCAAACGTGGTAATGGTATTCATAACATTGATGGCTGCCCCCCTAGGTCTATGAGAGTGTTCATGGAGACCTCATCAATGGTTATGGTCACTACGAGGTTTCCTGGTTTCCATATTTTTCTACCTTAGTCTACTCTAATATGTACTCAGAAAGTTATCTTATCAAATGTACTGTTGGAGCATCCTTTCTAATTCCTACCCGGATTCTTAATACACAATTATTTGACTACCTTATTGTAGATTGGGATATCCTTAATGGCTTGCAGTAAAGGTATTTGAATAAAATATTCTTCAATCCATTCAAGATGTCAAATTCCGGTCAGGTGGTAGGATTATCGATTACTAATTTTTCTGGATAAGGAGGAGCCTTCGTACTCAGAAGGTCTTCATTTTGGGAATCTTGGGTTCTTGATTCTTTAGAATAATAACATCTTCCCACCTAGTTTCATCCATGGATTGTTTGGGTATTTCTTCTTATTCTTCTTCCTGATGACTATTGAAGGTAATTCTCCTTATCTGAAAAACTTTTCCCGATCTCAGTTGAATCTCCTGCAATGGAATAGGAGAAATAACATACATCGAGAAGGCCTAGATCTCAACATTGTGAAGAGGTTGAGGGGCTTATTATTGGGATTGTGAAATGATTGTGCCGGTAATAGTTCTGGCCCTAGAGATTGTATTTATTGTATATTGTTGTATATTTCTTTGTGGAATAGGAGGTAAAGGTGGTGGAACAAACAATAGCAGAAGTTGCAGAGTGTTTGATATAAACTAAGGATAAGGATGGTTGAACATAGAGACGGGTGGAGCTTGAGGGTTCCCTTGGTTATTACCTCCTCCATCCTTGAAGCCAAGGATGTTGGTACTATGAAGACCAGTTTTTTAAACTTGGTGAGTTCCACTAATATTGTTGTTGATAATAAGGTGGAACTTGAGATTGTGGATTTGGGTATGTGGGTTGGTTCCTAGGCTGCCATGGCCTCCTAGGTGACATAAGAGGAATCCCCAGGATTCCCACTCCTGTAGATGACTAAAAGGTAGGAAATGATGGACATTTCTCAATTGAATGTTCTTCCATATAGAAGCCACAAAATGAAATGTTATTTAATGGTCATTCCCTTGAGGAATGCTTCCTCCTACATCTGGGGAAATATATGCTCATTGCTGCATTTTCATCCTCCTGTTTATTTTTAATATTTAAGGTGTCCAATGGGGAACCTATTGTGCTTAATATATCTATCTTGAAATTCTCTAAAAGGTTCCCTATATATTCTCTTGTGATACCACCTAAAATAACTGTTTTTAAGTTTCTATTTTGAGGGTACCAAACATTCTTTCCTTTTTAGATCTACTCCTCTGGTAATGTTTACACATTTCACATCTGGCAAATGGTTTATGGAGATGTCACCTGATGCCAACAGGTTAAGTATATCTAGGTATTCCTCTGAAATTCCCTTAAGGAATAGATCCCTAACTGCATAATATAGAAGTTCATGATATTTTGATTTCTGGGAGATATAAGAAAACCATTCCATATAATCTCGGATATTATCGCCTTCTAACTCAAGTGTTGGATTTTGAAGATGTAATTATGAGACTCTTTGGTCTTGAAATAGTCTTGGTAATTTTTAAGAAATATATCTTCATGGCTTCCCAAGACCTATTACTAGATTCTCCCAACCCCATGAACCATGTTAGTGCAGAGTCCTTGAGAGTGGCAAGAAAGAGTTTTTAGGTTCTCAGCATTCAGGCATAGCTCCTACACAAGATGCTCTAACTCAAATAGAAGCATCTGGATCTTGACTTGTTTTTACAGTAAAAGATGGAAGTGATGAGAGGGAATATTTCATATTGACATTCGGTGTGGCGTCCAAAATTGGAAACCCGAAGGTAGTTTCAGCTTGGTTTCCAGATTCTTCTTCCTCCATCTATCTTACATTGTTGTGATCCTCTTGATCATCCATACTGGTTTGATTTCCAAATAGAGAGTACCTTGGTGGTTTTATATTTGAAGAGAACAAGGTATCCCTCTGATGTGAAGGTCTTCCTACTGTTTGGATGTCTGGGACTCCACTCGAGGTGTTTGAGATTGTTGGTGCCAAAGTTTCTATGCCAATTTGAGAGAAAATGATATTGGATAAACTACCACACAATGTATTCACATGTTTAGGGTCTATGTTGTCTTTAAAGTTAGGATCTCCTGATGGTGGTAAGAAACAAAGGTTGTATTGTTTGGTTCTGAGGAAGGCTCGAGTGGTCTTGCTCCCATCCCACTATTATTATTGATGCTTCATTTGTTTCTTATATAGTGCTCCTATATTACTCTCTTCATAGACAACTTTATCTCTTGGGTTGAGCTAGCTCCTATTTGGTATTGGTCTTGTGGAGCTTTATGAGTGGAATGTTCCTTCCCAAAAGGTCAGAAGGAACCTTGGTTGAAAGGTCTGATTTGATTTAATATATCTACCTTTTGGGTCTCTAGTTATGTTCATAAAAGCAAAACAAAAATAAAAAGAAAATCCACCATTGGGTTTGGGGGAACCCAATGGTAGATGCATAGGTTCTTACCTCTCATATTAAAGTTACCCTTCCACCAAACTAATGCTAAGGTTAGAAATGATCTATTTCCCTCTAACTATTTCTTACCTTGAGACAACTCTGACAACGACGCCAAAATGATGGGTGTTCTATATGCACTAAAAACACTAAAACCTCACTAAATTGTCAACCCGTAAGTAAACTTAGAGTTGTATCACTTTATGTGCCAAGGAAGAAATTCTAGAGGTAGTATATTCTGCATCCAAGGAAATGGGCTATCTGAGAACTAATCTATTCAAGCAAAGGCTACTAATGATCAAACCCTATCAAGAAATTTAAACTATTTACTCTAAGTAACTTTTGGAACAATGGATCTAGGGATAGTCCTAATACAAATGAAAACCCCACTTTAAGAAATTTAAATTAATCATTACAATAAGAAAAGAAAACTATCTATTTAATTCATTTTAAATAAAGTACAACATCAAACTACCTGCACTAATTATTCAAATTAAAATGAATAGAAACAAGTAAGCAAATAAACAACCAAGAAACCATCCTATTAAAGAAAATAAAAAAGCAATCAACTATCCTATTCAAAATAACCTATGGAAACATATTCAACAAGTAAACTAATAATCAATCAACTAACTAGCCTATGGTAACTTTCTACATCAAGTAAACTAATCAAAATTATTCAACAAGTAACTAATCAAACTAATAAGCAAGTGAACTCTATTCTTAAGTTAAACTTCATAATTGTTTCTAATTATGAAAGGAAACATTAATTCCATTGAATTGAAAGCATCATGAAAATAAAAGTAGTCAACAACTACTCTTTAATATACAAAAAGAAACTATTCTTTAATATACCAAAGAAAGAAAACTATTCTTAATCTACAAAAGCAAGAAAAATTCAAATATAGTGTCGATGGTTATGTCTTCGTGTCTTATAATATCACGATGGAATTTAAAAATTAATGATAACTCAAGAGGGATAAACTAAATATTAACTTTTATATCAAAGTGAAAGGTGCGAATTAGGAAATCTAACGAGAACTTAGCCATTAAAGAAGAAACATCAACTACCCTGCAAATCCATGCGATTCTTCAATTCATGCATTAATCATCAACAATATGGAAACACTTTTCTATTAAATTCAAACACATTCTATGCTAGTGTAAGAACATTCATAATACTATGGATTCATGACTAACAACTAAACTCAATAATCAACTACGAATTAAAATTGCTGCCTAGATCTAGAAAGGAAATTGCATTAAGTAAATTAAACTAATCCTATTTTAACAATTTAACTACAACAAAATATCATAAAACATAAATCAAATCTTATTTCTATTTCAAATATATAACAAGATAAGAAAACTAAGAACTAACTGAGCAAAATAGATAAGAAAAATTGGAAAACTAAATTCAAATCTAGCAACTAATCATCCATCGAAACCCTGCCAAAGAAACCATTAACTAAAAACTTTGTTTTAACAATGTTTTAAACTCTCTTTCAACATATAGAAATTCCAACTATGATCTAATTATGCACAGGGGTTAGTATCTAAGCTTTCAAGCTATTTTCTATTAATTAAAAAATTATTGCATATTAACACTAGCCTTCGTAAGTACCCTGCAAAACTGACTTGAAGCAGTTAAACTATGAACATTAGTTATATAGTAAATAAAGATAATAAAACTCATGTACATGAAATAAAAGAAATGACAACTACACTACATGAATTCACAAGCTAATTGACTGAATATTCACCCAGACCACTAGTGGCCCCCACAGCAGGTCGTGGCTAATCCTCAATGATGAATCACGAGCCCAAGCAACATGATTTCCAACATTAAAAATTAAAATGCAATTTTAGAGAAAATGTCTTGAAATGGAAAAACATAGCTTAACTATCCTTAGCTATTTGTCTGATAATTGATGTGGTATTTATAGAGTTTATAAGCTGAGAGGTCAACCAATGGAAGCTGGTTAACCTCCTATAAAAACATTAAATTACACTAATGTGTCTTAACCGTCGATGGCTTCTAGAAACAAAGCAAGCTAATAATCGCCCAACGTAACAACCCAATCCAAGTTGTTAGAAACTCAGTAGCTGGAGGTCATTTAGACAAGGAAAACCCATGTCATTGATTTTCCCATAACTGGTCGCCGATATGATAACCTCCAACTCACCCACGGTTTTATTGCAGGAAAGAGTGCGGGACGGAGTGTCGGATGGAGTACCAGATGTAGTGTCAGATGGAGTACCAAACATAGTATTGGATGCAAAAATGACTCATGCATTTTTCCTCTGGTGGATAATAAAACATGAACTAGCTTCTTGAATCATTAAAACATGCTATAAATTATACTTAAACCATCATAAATGTCAATCATACGTACCTGGTATGAGCCACTACGATTTAATACAAAAATCCTTCAAAACTTCTTCAAATAGGGAAAATACACATACAATATTGGCCAAAAGGATCTAATCATAATCATTAAATTAACCATATCACGGGCCCAACATTACCCCCACACCTAGATTTTAGAGAACCCACTGCAAACAAAAAAAAAAATAAATTGCCCCACATGATTCAAGATTACTGAGAAGGATCATCTTTAGAAGCTTATCCTTCTTGCCCTGAAAGTTTTGTTTTGTGCCTCTTGTGTTGTTTTAATTGTGCCCTGAGGTTGCGGTTGGCTCTTTATATCATCAACCAACCATTGAAGGGAATTCACCCCGATTGGAGGATTGTATTTTCATGGTGAAGATGTGTCTCCAAAGTCTTCCTCTCTTCCAAATGTTGCAGTAGTTGAACATTCTTCCTGTTGTAACTTCTAAATGGCTTTAGTAGGATCATATATCTCGGAGGAGGACTTAGATTTCTTAAAAGATGTAGGATACCCACGGTCTTGGATCTGGTGTAGGCATCTGTGAAGTAGGAGTAATAAGGGTTTGATGAGGAGAAGTAGGTTCACATTTTGTCTTTCTATGAGGCTTCAATTCTTCTGCAGACACTTCCTTAAGTCTTTTGTGAGGGCTTTCAAGGTTGGAGGATACTTGGATAGGGTCTGAAGTGGTCAGGGGTTTTGCATAATGTTTTCCTCTTGTGCTTCAGGTACTTTTTTGAAAGGTTCCTCTATTAAATCGATTAGATCCCCTCCTATTTGTGGGAAATGTAGGAAAGTCTTGTTGAATTACTTCCTGTAACTTGTTGGGTGTAGGATCAAGAGATGTTGAAGGCATAGGGGGGTTAGCAATTAGCTTTGGTCTTTTTGCCTGATGAGGTTGCAGGGGTTTCAACAAGTTTCTAGGATTTTGTTCCAAAGAAAGAGAACGTCTTGTCCAGAGGGTTTGGAGTCCTCAGAGAGTGGGGTTTGGATGGGGAAATATTCCTTAGATCAAGTGTCTTTTTTTCTAGTCTTGATTTTCAGGTGAGGGTTTGCAAATCTGTAAATGAAATCATCCCAAGTTTCCTTGTTTTTCCAACTCGGCTAAGACAAAAAGTTTGATAAGCTACGGTGAAAGAGATTTTTGTGGGGATTGGTTACATTCTCTTCCTCACTTGGGAGGACATCTTCTTGAAGCTCTTTAAAACGTATAAGGGAAATCTCAATGGCTTATTGAACTGAAAGTGAGCTAATAATCGAAAGTGATAGGTTTTAAAGACGGAATATCTACCTCACATGTAATCAATCTTTGTTACATGACTATGAGGGGTTTATTAGCTCCTCTTTTATCCACCCCTTGGAGTATCCTTTAGCTCCATATATGTTCTGAAATTCTGGTTTAAAAACCCTGTTATAGCTCGATCATAGCAACTGGTGGTTTTTAAACCATATATCCCCAATTCTTGGAAGATTTGTGGTTGCGGCTATGAATTCCTCAGAGACCCCAAAGGTGAGATACCCCATGTGCATTGTATTTCCATCAAAACCAAGGGAAAATTGCATTGAAATTCCATCGCCATGGCCCCCATCCTGCACACAAAAAACACTTCTCTACACTATGCAAACTCAGGAATGGAAAAAAAATATCTGCATAGGAAGAAGGTTCATACCATTTGGGCATCGTGACGGTGTGGAGAAGTGGATAGAGGAAAAATTGGACAGAGGATGGGTGCAATCGGGCCAAGGAAGGGAACGATTAAGCAGAGGTTGAGAAAAATTAAGTAGGGGTCGAGCGTAATGTGGACAGAGGGGAACGAAAATGAGATAGAGGCTAAGAGAATTTAAAACAGGGGTGAACTCAAATGAGCAGAGGGAGAGTGTGAGGAATAAATGGGATGAACAAATTCAGTGATCCCTCTATTTTTTAATGCACCTAGGGTGAAATGGTTGCATTCATGTGTGCACGAGTTTCCATGTGTGAGCGTCGATTTCCAATTTGAAGGCATGTTGTGAAAGGCATTTGTAATGATGAATAATTTATATCAATGTCCAATTGTTTGATCTAGACATTTGATCATGAAAAATGTCTAAGTTTACATCATTCAATCTTAATTTCCATGAACTAATTCAAATAAATACCATTGATTCTTGGTTACCTGAAATTGTGGACAGTTACTGGTGTATATTTTCACATGGCATTTCATCTGACACCCTCATATGGCACCTCATGGAACTCCATATGGTAAATTCTTCTGTTCGAAAATGAATTTTTCCTCCTGTAATGGATAGCTTGTAGTCTTAGAATGATTTTGACAGTCACAATGAATAGGAGAAGAGGCAAAGTGTTCCATTATAATTTATTTTTCCACCATGCTTACTCAATCCACTCACATAAGACATGTACTAATATCAATTCTGCAATGAACAATTTTGAAAAAAAATAAAACCAATAAAGTAGTCTGTTAAAGATATGTAAAACAATTTATAGCACACAGGGAATTAACATTTCAAAAACAAAAATGACTGTTGATGTAATAACATGTATCATGAAAAATATTAATATACTCTTTACAAAGATTTATTTTTTTCTAGGCAATGTTATCATTTGTCAACTCATTAACCCTCCCCCACACCTAAGTATTGTGACAGTTCACAATAACAAATATAAGAAACCAATCAATTGTCCCAATAGCTGAAGATTTACAAATTTTGTTATGTAAGGATAAATTTCACAGATTGGTCTGATGAGACGATTATAATATATATCCCCACCTATAGGATAAGAGATCCTATAGATAAGAAGAGTGTGGTAGTGAGAGAGTTTCAAAATAGTCTCCAAAGTTAGTTCCCAATGGAAAATTTGTTGGACTCTCATTAACCTTAGCTTAACCATACATACTTCATGTCATCTTTTCTACAAGTAATGTCATACACTGCATAAAGTTTAATTCTTATTTATTTTTGTTAGATTATCATCCTCACTAGGTAGAATGCCCCGCTACCAACAATCTGCTCGCCAGATTCATGGGTTTACGTAGTCATACCATAGGACGGTACCCACTGCCAACAGACCTATTCAATATTCTGGCAGGTTAGCCTCTTACATCCTCAAAGACTAGCCCACCATTTTTTAATATTTTAGCATAAGATTTCTTTATGCAAGAAAATGGGGGATAGCTTGAAAACTTTTTCTTCTCCATTTTTTTTCAATTGGGATGGTTTATTAGAGGATGAATTTTTTGTTATATATATTCCTTAATGATTGTCATGATGTAAGGGGTAATTAAGCGGACGTAGCCTATCTAAAGATATGAAATAATCAAGTATTTTTAGTGTGTAGTGGATGGCACCATTGGGAAAGAATAGAAAGGTATCTTTAGGCTCAACTCACTTTCTCTTCCTTTCTGGATTTTCCAATGGCTAACCGTTAATCATACCTCCTTGTTACTCTTTAATAAATATACTTTAATTACTTACTCAGTTTTCTTGGGAAAACTGTACAAGAGACCCTAAGCTTGATGGTTACAGTATCACTTCCTTATATATAGTGGTGAATATTTTCAAGAGAAACTACTTTTTAAAATTCTTTAAGAAAAAGAGAAGGATGAATTTTTTTCAAAAAATATGGCTAACTACAAAAATTCATTATTCATTTGATGCTTAGAAGACAACAAGGTTCAAATATAGCAATATTTTGAAAAACATCCTTCTTTTATATTTCCTTGAAACTGTCTACTTCTAGTGAAATAAATACCTACAGAAATATCTAGGATTGCTTATCAACAAAATTCAAAATTATTTACATATGTACAGTAGAAAATTTAGAAAACATTCAAGAACAAGGTGGAACTTCTGTTCTACTAAGGCCAATGCCTTTCAGTTGACACGACCCCTAGAGAAAATCTTCTTTGGAAATGGTCAGATAAAATTTGAGTCGAAGTCCATTTACTACAAAGGAGACTTGTTCATCATCAATTGTTTTGATTTTCACAGTCTACTATCATATACAGTGTCTACCTCATAAGGGCCCAACCATCCGGTGGTGAGTTTTCCTTTGAAGGTTTTAAATTGGGAACCTAAACAACAAAGCCCAATCACTAGGTTGGAAGTGTTTCTTTTAAATAAACTTGTCATGACACTTGCTCCTCTAGTTTTGGACTAACATTGTTCATTGGATGGTATCTTTCCTGATCTCATCCAACTCATTCAATTGTAGGGATCGTTGTTTATGATACTCATCTAAGTTTAATCCCAATCAAGGCAATACATAAGGTCCTTACTTGTAATTCTATTAGTAAAAGCACTTGTTTCCCGTACACTAGCTCGTAAGAGGTATGTCCAATGGTGCTTCTCGAGGTGATCTGATATTCCCACAAAGCCTCCGGGAGCCTATCAGCCCAATCCCGATGATGTAATTGAACAGTATTGATTAAGATAGCTTCCAGAAATCTGTTTGTATAATTTCCACCTAACATTAGCTTGTGGGTGGTATGAAGAGGACTTGCAAGTGTTTAATCCCATATTTCTTCGTTAGTTCTCTCATTAGCTTGGAAGTGAATTGAGTTCTGGTCTATAAAAATATCACGAGGAACCCCAAAGCAGGTAAAAATGTTTTCATAGATGAATTCTGCCAATGTATTTTTCTCATAAATTTAAATAGGGATTTTTCCTCTTACCCACTTTATGACATAATCTGTACGAACCAACGTATAGTTTTTCTTACAAGACATGAGGAATTGGTCCTACAAGGTCAAGGGCCCATTTTTGGAAAGGTTCTATCATAACTTGGAATGCAAGGCATTTCGTTAGCTGACGAGGTCTTCCTATCCTTTGGCATCTGTCACAATGCCTCACATACTTGGCAAATATCTTTTAAAATGCTAGGCCAATCATAACTCGAATGTAACACCTTATATATTGCATGTTTGTCAAAAAAATGGCCACCACACGGTCCATCATGAAAACTTCATAGTATTTTGGTACCTCATCCTCTCGGACACATCTAA
The DNA here is from genome assembly GCA_010110895.2 of Picea sitchensis. Classification (NCBI taxonomy): domain Eukaryota; kingdom Viridiplantae; phylum Streptophyta; class Pinopsida; order Pinales; family Pinaceae; genus Picea; species Picea sitchensis. The sequence goes on along the minus strand of SNQJ01S0169071.1, from coordinate 1,734 downwards.
GAATAATTAAATCAGGACCTGTACAAAAAAATTCATGACCAACCCAAGAGTAAATAGCACTCTGTGTAATAATTTTACACTTTTCATGAGGTGACAAACGAGATGGTAACTTCCTAGTAGCCAAATAGATTTCCATATCTGCAAACGATGGGTATTTACAGAAGGGAAAAATGTGCTTGTCTAGGAAACTATCATCTACAGAAATATCATCATCCTCACTTTTTATGCGTGAAATAAAATCAGCTACCAAATTCCCCTTTCCAGGTTGGTCAAGAACAATGATGTTAAACTCTTGTAATAGCATGATCCACCTAGTCACTCGGCCATTATTATGGGTCTATTCATGAGAAATATAATGAAGGAATGATTTGTATATGTACAAATACTTTGTAACATGTAATGTAATGACGAAACTTTAATATTGATAGCATGAACTACTTCCAATAATTCCTTCTCGGTAACTGTGTAGTTTAACCCGACATAATAAATTATTGCTTACAAAATAAACGATATAGGACTATTGGTCTTATTTCTGCCCTAATACTCCTCCCACAGGTGTCAAAGGCATCAGTGGATATGTGAAATGAGAGAGTCCAATTGGGCCCTCTAAGAACTGGTGCCATAGACAACTTAGCTTGCAGGGTTTCAAAGGCAGTTTGACACCGCTATCCAAGAAAAATCAACATCTTTTATTAGCAAACCAAACCTGGAAGATTGGTTGCTGTCATTGATGTCAACCCTAGTCATGGGTTTTGGGACCACAAGATTGATGGAAGTTATTTGGACATGAAGGAAAATGCACATGGTGATACAACACCCATGGATGGATAGTATACATCATGCTATTTAAGGTGGTATAGTGGCACTCACATGGATGCCACCATGGTTGAGGAGAAATGAATTTTTTGAAGATGAAGTGAATTGTACATGTGAAAAATTCCGAAGATAATTAAAGAAAAGAATTACAAAATAAGAAAGTGTCAGGTCTCCGGCCCTAATGTTAAAAGGAAGTGACATAAATGGTATAAATAAACATCATTATACATTCATTTGATACAAGTCGAATTTCAGAGAGAAGAAGAAGTAAAAGAAGGCCGGATTTCAAGGGAGGATGAAGTCTTTTGGTGATGTGTTCTAAGGTATGTCATTTTCAGGTTATCTTACCATTTGTTCTATAACTTTTTCTCTAGAATGGTTCAGATGGTGAAATCGCTATGGAAGTGAGAAGACATATCAAGGTACCTCTGGTAAAAAGTTCAGCTATTTATTCGCTATAATTATGGAGATACACTCTGTGGAATATAGGGTTTGTGACCAGTCCTGAAACTAGTCAAAAAATAGGTGTTATGGGTAAAACAGTCATAACTTTTTCATACAGACTCCAAATTCAGTGGGACCACGTCGTTTGGAAAGAGTACGGACTTTAGTTTCTTGTGTGCGAGTTTCAGAATCAGATGTTAAATATTGAGCGCGGGGCATGCTGTACAAGTCGGGTTTTCTGAACAGACCAGAATTGAATAAAGTTTTATTATCTCTCATATATTCTTGGGTGGAAGGAAGGGGCAAGGATAGAGAGTTCAAATCTCTCTTTATATTGGAGGATTTTATCTTCCTCTTGTAGGTTTATCCCTCCCTTTACATTTGGAAGCTGTAGCTACCTTTGGAAGTCATTACTTCCCTTGAACAAAAACTATTGATTATTTCTCATATATTGTGCATGGTGTATTGTGGTGT
>SNQJ01S0169069.1:26038-36424 GCA_010110895.2 Picea sitchensis | reverse complement strand
ATGCAGTTTTCCATTTGCATTCAATATGTAGGTAAACTGAAATCTGCATCACAATTTACTTGTGGGGTTTTCAACTACGACGCTTTATCTTACTATAGTAGTAATCCAAACCATAGCACAGATCTTATTTAAGAATTGGCTAGTCATATCCTTCCAGCTAGTATACTTTCGAGAACTGGTATTCATAACAGTAATGAAAGGCAACAAAGATAATCCATTCCGAACTAGTAGAGAGACATTCTAGCAATTCCTAAGTTTGCAATAGGATGAATTCGATCTTTCGTCCTTAATATTATTTCTAACAGATACATTCTATCAAGTATGGAACCATTTAACATTCAGCCATAGAAGGGACAAAAATAACATATCTGAGATAATATGCTAAAAGACAAAGGGAAAAACCATGTTCCTCCCAACCATAGAACATGGCAGCCAAACTACTTGCCCGATTCACCCCCTAGCCTGACCATGAACCATGAGGGAGAACTTGGAAAAGCTTCTCTTTAGTAATGTCCTACAGATCCAATAGTTCTCCCTTGCTTCACACTCAAGCAGTGTTCATAACATCAAGTAAATCAAAAGTCTCCTTTCCCAGCATACTTGGCAGCGCCTTGCCTCCTCTCATACACTTTTTATCATTGCCTAGGTCTTTTCCCTCCCTTGGGAATTTTTGTAGCTTTCTAAATCGCTAATTTTCAGGGACTGCCAATGGCCAAATCACTGATTTTCCACTTGTAATAATCAGCCCAGAGGTAGTTCCAACATGTTTCCCACTCCTAGAGTCATGGTCAACTAAATTTAACATGGTTGTTCCATTTGTCCTCCTGCAATCAATATAAAATATTATGTTTCCATACAACTTTCATAGTCAAATAGTTAGTTGGGTCAAATCGGGTCTCTGCCCAATAGTCAAAATAATTAATTACAATTACCAAATTTGAATTTCGGAATTGCCATAAATGGCAAAATTTTTCCAAATTCAAATTTACTAAAAACGGAATAAATTTCCAACAATTTTAAATTTCAAAAATATTTTATTTTTGGGGATGTCACAATATAGTTGTATGGTCATCATAATATAAATATTTTCCAGAAAAAATTTCAAGGAAAATATTTGCCCCAAAAAGGCAAAAGTTTTTCTTCATTTTTTTGGTTGTGTGTAGCATTTCCAGCAAGCATAGCTTCTTGGATTTTGCAGGTTCAGATCTGGTTGAGAGGGGTTTTGTCTACCCAAAGGCATACACACAACACTCAAAGACCGCCCAAATGGATTCATAGCTATTTCTCAACATCGTCCTTAATTTTTTAAACATTCTTAGTCATTTCTTCTTCTTCTTGCTTGCTTGTAGTGGCTCATAGTTGTGGGAAGAGTGCTACGGCCTCCTACCACGTGTGAGCTCTTTGGTAGCTTAGATCTAGATTAGATCTTGTTTATTTGACATTTTTTTTCCTTTTTGAGCTAGGACATGAGGGTTTGTGAGATAAAGGGTATCTCCCAAACCCTAAGACGCGGGGTAGGGTTTTCTTGTTTGCTTCTTGGTTTGCTTCCGCTCTCTCTTGCTTCCTTTTATTGTTTGGTTGCTTCTTCATTTTCTCAATATTTTGTAAGGTAATCAAGCTAATTGGTTGCCTACCTATTTGGGAGAGGAATACCCCAAGAGGTTGGGTTAGGGTTTTAATTTGTGGTTAAAGATCTAATTGGTTAATGCTCTAAATATTCTATATCTAGATCTAACACTTAATAAATCTCTAGCTTAAGCCTATTGGTCCTCATAATCAACTTAACTAGATCTCATGCATGCTTAGTTCACTACAAGTGTTTATATTTATGTTCCATTCTTAGATCTATAATCCTTATTGTTTAGTTGCTTCAATAAGTGGATGGTGTTCTTATTTATTGCATAGATCTCTTTAATATCATTTTCCATATGCTCTAAGTAACTTCATTTATAAGTTGATAAGTAGGCACACTTAAATCATTTTCTTCCTCATACTTAATACTCATGTCTTAAAACTCTTGAACATAGCATAAGGGTGAGTTATCTCTTTTCCATTGATAGGCAAGTTTTTCTTTCCCTTGTTGTTTATTTCTTACTTATCAAGCTATCTAATTGTGAAATAAAGTGACTTTCTCTCACATAGCATATATGTGTTAATGCTCTTAATCTCATAAACTTAATCAACACATCTTTTTGGGTTGAAGTGAGTTTCGGCCAAGTCACTAAATCACATTTTAAAAGTGTCATAAAACTCTTAAAACACTCTAAAACTCTCCTAAAAGTCTACCTAATTCATATATAAACTTAATAGACTCTTTAGGGTACCTTAGACCACCATCTTCACCATCTAAAACAGGACTTGAGGAATGCAATAGAGGGTGTAGGCAGGGGAATGTCTCACGACGCATAGGATTTGTCCTTTTTGTGAGTACTCTTGTCCTAGGACTGACTGAGAAAGCTAGGGTTAGCCTCGTCGCTATACTATCTTGAGCATCCAACAATTATTTGGCAATACGGGAGGAGGCTTTGGTGAAAGTTTAATGAAACTTAAAAATCTTAAGGAAGATTAACAACTCAACCTTGGGCTTAATCTAATAAATACCTTGAGGGTTTAATAGCTAAGTGACAACGACGCAACCCCTCCACAACCCGCAGGTCGAATGGTCCATGCGCACAGGATCTTTCCTTTTCCCTGGCCTGAAGAGCTTTGCAAATACTCTTCTATTTCCCTTTCGGGAAATCTAGACCCACAGTCTAACTTCAAGAAATTCCCCCTTTATACCTCGGGAGGTCAAACTTCACACCTTTGCAAATCCGTGTTCAAGCGCCTTGTCCCTAAATCTCCGGGACCCGAAAGATAGTCAACGCTGACCCTTCCTCTTTCCTTTTCGGGATTTTCCTTATCGCAATTTCCTGTGATTCCCGAAACCCGATTTTCTGAAATTATGATGTGCTCACAAGGTTGACTTTTCAACGCCCCTTTACTTCTGTCGGGACTTTGGATTCTACAATATCGCGAATCCTAATGCAATGGATTCAGAACTTCACTCCACAAAACTCCAAAATGGTCGACTGGATTAACTTCTATGTCGATAGTGTGCCACCTGTCCACCTCACTGACTCCTATGGTCCCACACCGTCCTCTTAGCCATTGAGACTTCGCGTTTTGGGATATCGTGATTCCCATTGTGAAGTTTACGGGACTTCCACCTACAAAATCCCGAAATAGGAATTCGCTTGCCAATCCAATGACCCTTGTGGCTTGGATTTACGGTCCTACTCCTCTTGAGCTTAGAACCTTTCGAAGCACTCTCCATAACTTCCCTACTCCTCCATGAGATCTAACAGCTCATGGGACTGCGCGATTTCTCCTTCAGAGAATTCTGACCGTCTGTTTCCCTCTGAGAACCTCCTGCGGTCCGACGTCGCTACGCCTTTCTTCAAACTTTCAAGGTGTTTGGCCTCTTTTCCTTCCTTCAACAACTTCGAAGACTTCAAATCCTTCTGAACTTTCTCCAACTCTAAACCTTTCATAAAACTCCTGCTCGCACTCCTTGCGAAAAAACTTCAACCACTTTCAAATGTTTGAAATCCTTCGACTCTGTGCGCACCTGCAGTAGCAGTTTCTCAATACTTCGCTCAAGTTCGAAACCCTATGACCTCACTTTGCCTGCGCACTCCTTGCATGGCTCCTGTGCCTAACTGCACTTCTATGTGAATGAGAACAAAAGCTATATAGTTTGAGCTTTCAGAGACAAACCTCTCAACACCTTGTCGACGCACTCCTTGTGGACAATTCAACTGCACTCCTTACAGGAACTCTTTCTCAGATAGAGAAACAATTGAAACTCATTCCTTTTCCCTTTCCTCTCAGATTTCAAACATTCAACAAGAAATCATTCATACATATCATAAAAGAAATTTCATGATAGGAAGAGTAAACCATTCATGAGCATAACATTCAAAGATGCATACACAGAGAATATATGAACACCATGAGTCTGAATCACAGCTTTCTTATATTAATTCAGAACTTTTGTACATGGAGTCTGCTACACAACTCTCTTCTTCTCCTCTATGCTCTTCCTATTCTTCATAATTCTTATTTCAATACACAATGAGGGTGTCTATATCCCGTTTCCCTCTTGCACTCTAAAACTGTCTAATTTAGAATTGAATTCTATCTACTCGCATTAACTACCATAAATGCCTTCTATTCTACAAAGGATGAGAGTGGATCACTCAAGGTCCATTTACATTATACAAGGGCGCTCCTTCTTAATGGATTCACTTAAGGTTGGTGCATTTACTTCAAGACAATTTCAAAATTTGCGCTGGGCGATTGTCCAACTGTCTTTTGTCTCCGCGCTGGCTTGCTTGAGATGCTCCTGCATCATACTCCCTAGCTTGAAAATTTTCATGGGCTCCTGTCCATGAGCTCGTGCATGGTCTATCCATGCTTCTGGATCTCTTCTTCGATCTCTCAGTTGGCATCTTCAACTGGATAGCCTCTCCACTTGACCAAATACTCAAAGTATTTCTTTTGCCTGGTCTTCTTGCTCACTCTTCTATCTAGTATGCGCTCCATCTGAGGCTTATATGCAACTAGCATCTTCTTTGTCCACTGGATCACTGGCTGCTCATTTCTTGTCCCTACTTCCTAATCTTTATATGGGTACAAATATGAGATATTGATATTGGAGAAATTCCGATCCCATCAGGTAATTCAATCTCATAAGCATTCACCCCAAATTTCTTCAAGACCTTACATGGTCCAATTTTCTTCATCTTCAATTTATTATATGTTCCTCTCGGGAACCTTTCCTTTCTCAAATGTGCCAGAATCGCATCACCAACCTCAAACTAAAGTTGTCTCCTTCAACAAGTTCTCCCTCATGGAGCATTTCAGAATACACAATTGATTACCTTTTAACAATAATCCTTCCTGGATCATGTATTCTACCTGTTGGCTTCTATCCCTGAGAATTGGATTCTCAGCTGCTTCGTACGCCTCCTGAAAATCTGGATCATCACTGTACATATCCCTGAGATCATCAAAACCTAACATTTTGACTTTGAACTCCTGCAATAGCAAACACTTCCTGCTCAAAGCATCAACAACTTTGTTAGCAGTACCAGAAATATGTTTAATCACAAAAGTGAAATTTTGCATATACTCAACCCATTTAACATGTCTCTGAATCAACTTTTCCTGTTGAGTCACAAACTGTAATGCATGATTGTCATTGTATAAGACAAACTCTTTTGGGATCAAGTAATGCCTCCATTTCTTCAATGCCTGGATGATAGCATAAAACTCCTTATCATAAGTGGAGTATTTCACTTTCGCTTCATTCAAATTCTCGCTGAAGTATGCTATCGGCCTATCTTCCTGACTCAAGACTGCCCCTATTGCAAACCCACTTGCATCCCATTTCACTTGAAACGTCTTTCGAAAATTCGGCAACACTAGAACTAGTTGTTCCATGATCTTCCTCTTCAGCAGATTAAAACTCTTCTCAGCTTCTTCAGTCTAGTGAAAAGACTTGTGTATTTTCTTCACTGTGTCCATCATCGGTGCACTAATTCCACTGAAATTCCTAATGAATTTTCGATAGAAACTACCCAATCCGTGAAAACTTCTCACCTCAAAGGTATTCTTCTATGATGGCCAATTCTTGATTACCTCCACCTTATTTGGATCCATCCTCAACTCATCTGCAGAAATAACAAATCCCAAGTAAATGAGCTATGTCTTCATGAATGAGGATTTCTTCATATTTATCAACAACTTCTCCTTCTGTAGTCTCTGCATCACTGTAGCCAAATGCTTCAGATGCTCATCCACTATTTTACTGAAAACCAGTATGTCATCTAAATACACAATGACAAATTTTCCGATGAACTCCCTCAGAACTTCGTTCATCAACCTCATGAAGGTACTCGACGCATTCGTTAAGCCAAACATCATAACAAGCCATTCATACAACCCTTTGTTGGTTTTGAATGTTGTCTTCCATTCATCACCTTCTCTCATGCAGATTTGATGATAACTATTTTTTAGATCAATCTTTGAAAAATACTTTTCCCCACTCAAGCAATCCATCAGATCATCCATCCTTGGCAATGGAAATCGGTACCTGATGGTTATCTTATTAATCACCCTCAAGTCAGTACACATCCTCCAACCTTCGTCTTTCTATAGACTGAGTACTGTCGGAACAACACATGGACTCAAGCTTTCTCTGACCAAACCTTTGTCCAACAACTCCTAGACTTGTCTTTTGACCTCTTCATTCTCTTGCGACGTCAATCTGTATGTGGATTTGTTTGGTAAACTGGCTCCTTGTATGAGATCAATGTGATGACTCACACTTCTGATCAGTGGCAACGAACGAGGTAATTCGTCCACTACTATGTCAGGGAACTCTTCCAGCAGTTCCTGAATCTCTTCTGGTAAATCATCCACTCTTGTGCTGGTCAAAACAATCTTTGGTTTTCTGACCACAATGAATTGCGGTTCCTCCTTCTTCTTAACCTCTGTAAGAATTTCCTTCCCACTCATGAGAAGTATAGTGTTGCTTACTTCTGGTTTCACCTCCTTATCCTTGATTGGAAACAACATGTGAGTTCTCCCATTCTTCTTTAGCGTGTATGTGTTCATTCTCCCATCATGAATCACATTCCTGTCATATTGCCATGGTCTACCGAGAAATAGATGACAAACATCAATAGGAATAACAACACATAATATCTTATCATTATATCCCCCTATCTTAAATTCAACTAAACATTGTTTAGTGACAGTTACCTGATGTCCTTTTTGTAGCCACGAAACTTTGTATGGGCTTGGATGATCAATAGTCTCCATCTCCAGCTTTTCTACCATCTCTGTAGAAACGAGATTATCTGTGCTACCACTATCCAGAATGACCTTGCATACCTTGTCCTTGGTCTTGCAAGTCATCCGAAAAAGTCTGGTTCTTTGGACTGAACTCTCCACCTCCTTCTCTAGTGTCAAAAGAGCTTTTCGCATCATCAGTGATCTTCCACCTTCAATGTCTTCTACCTCAACATACCACCTCTATGCTTCAACGATGTGATCTTCTCCACTCTCCTTCTTTTTGTCTGGACACTTGTAAGACTTATGCCCATTCTTTCCACATGTGAAGCATGTTATTACTCCACCTCTTCCTCTTCCTCTACCTCTAGTACAAGGAAAAGTACTATTATCAGCATAATATCCTCTTTGCTCAGTATGTTTTCCTCTCTATTCAGCATATTGCCCTCTCTGTGAGCTTCCACCTCTCTTAGTTCGAATCTAAGGTTTCTTCCATTCCTCCTTGGGCTTCTGATATTTATCCTGGGCAACCAATTTTCCTTTGGGATGACTTCTGCCTTGGCCTCTCTGACCCTGCTTTTGGGTCAACTTCTCTTCATCCTTTAGAGCCATCTGATAAGCATCTTCCACTATTCAGATGGTTACCATGCTCATCTCATCTTGAATGTCATATCTCAGACCATTCAGGTATCTGGAAACTTTCTCATAATCGCTCTCCCAATGACCTGCCCTAATGTTCAGCTTATAGAATTCTTCAGTGTATTCTTTCACTGTCATTAGCTTCTGTCTCAGGTTTTTCATTCTCCTGAACAAAGTAATCTGGTAATCTCTCGAGATGAATTTTGCCTTCATCTTCGTGATCATTCTATCCCATCTTTTGATATTCTTCTTGCCCTTGCAGCGTCTGTCATCTTGTAGTTCATCCCACCACAATGTTGCATGTCCTTTCAATCTGGTGACAGCATGCTTGACCTTCTTGTCCTCTTCGACATCTTCATAGTCAAAGTATGTGTCCAGGGCTCTAATCCAGTCTAGAAGATCCTCTGCATCCAATTTTACCTCATAAACTGGAATTTCCATTTTCTCTCTTGCACCCATTCTTGCAATAGCTTTGATCAAATGTTCACTTGTTGCATCTTCAGCTACAACTTCTTCTTCATGTTTGGCCTCAATTTCACTTTCAGAATCACTAATATCCCCAGCACTAACTGTGCATCTCTGTGCTGTCTCCATGTCTTTGAGTCTGGCTCATAGATCACGCATCTCTCTCTCCATTGCTAGATTAGTCATCTGCTTGCCCATTCTTGGCGGCATTTCCCTATCCTCTGGTGGATCGGGTGTTTGTCTGTCCCTTCTTCTTGGCGGCATGGTGAATTCTCTTTTTCTCTGCTACAGAAAGAAAAGAACCTTTTTGTGCTCTGATACCAAAACTGACGACGACGCAGCCCCTCCACAATCCGCAGGTTGGAAGGTCCATGCACACAGGATCTTTCCTTTTCCCTAGCCCAAAGAGTTTTTCAAATACTCTTCTATTTCCCTTTCAGGAAATCTACACCCACAGTCTAACTTCGAGAAATTCCCCCTTTATACCTCGGGAGGTCAGACTTCACACCTTTGTGAATCCATGTTCAAGCACCTTGTCCCTAAATCTTCGAGACCCAAAAGAGAGTCAACACTGACCCTTCCTCTTTCATTTTTAGGATTTTCCTTATCACGATTTCGGTGGTCGCAGTGTCAGGTAACTTGTTCCCTCGATTTCCAAAACCCAATTTTGTGAAATTCTGATGCACTCACAAGGTTGACATTTCAATGCCCTTTTACTTCTGTCAAGACTTCTGATTTCGAAATATCATGAATCCTAATGCAATGGATTCAGAACTTCACTCCACGAAACTCCGAAACGATCGACTAGATTGACTTCTATGTCAACAGTGCGCCACCTTTCCACCTCGATGACTCCCATGGTCCCACACCGTCCTCTTAGCCATCGGGACTTTGCGTTTTGGGATATTGTGATTCCCTTTGCGAATTTTACGAGACTTCCACCTACAAAATCCTGAAATAGGAATTTGCTTGCCAATGCAACGACCCTTGTGGCTTGGATCTACAGTCCTACTCCTCCTGAGCTTAAAACCTTTCGAGGAACTCTCCGTAACTTCCCTGCTCCTCCATGAGATCTAATGGCTCATGGGACTAAGTGATTTCTCCTTCAAAGAATTCTGACCGTCCGTTTCCCTCTGAGAACCTCCTGCGGTCCGACGTCGCTACGCCTTTCTTCAAACTTTCAAGGTGTTTGGCCTCTTTTCCTTCCTTCAACGACTTCGAAGACTTCAAATCCTTCTAAATTTTCTCCAACTCTGAACCTTTCATAAAACTCCTGCTCGAACTCCTTGCAGCAAAACTTCAACCACTTTCAAATGTTTGAAATCCTTCGACTCTACGCGCACTTGCAACAACAGTCTCTCAATACTTCGCTCAGGCTCGCAACCCTGAGACCTCACTCAGCCTGCACACTCCTTGCACAGTTCCTATGCCTAACTGCACTTCTATGTGAATGAGAACAAAATCTATCTAGTCTGAGCTTTCAGAGACAAACCTCTGAACACCTTGTCGACGCACTCCTTGCGGACAATTCAACTGCATTCCTTACAAGAACTCTTGCTCAGATAGAGAAATAATTGAAACTCATTCATTTTCCCTTTCCTCTCAGATTTCAAACATTAAACAAGGAATCATTCATACATAGCATAAAAGCAATTGCATGACAGGAAGAGTAAACCATTCATGAGCATAACATTCAAAGATGCATACACAGAGAATATATGAACACCATGATTCTGAATCACAACTTTCTTATATTAATTCAGAACTTCTGTACATGGAGTCTAATACACAACTCTCTACTTCTCCTCTATGCTCTTCCTATTATTCATAATGCTTATTTCAATACACAATGAGGGTGTCTATATACCGTTTCCCTCTTGCTCTCTAAAACTGTCTAATCTAGAATTGAATTCTATCTACTCGTATTAACTACCATAAATGCATTCTATTCTACAAAGGATGAGAGTGGATCGCTCAAGGTCCATTTACATTATACAAGGGCGCTCCTTCTTAATGGCTTCACTTAAGGTTGGCAAATTTACTTCAAGACAATTTCAAAATTTGCGCTAGGTGGTTGTCCAACTCTCTTTTGTCTTCGCGCTGACTCGCTTGAGATGCTCCTACATCACTAAGAGTGAATCATCTTCATAACACTTGTTCTTAAATCTTTAAATCTTCTTTGTTGATGTGGTAATATGTTGATGACAATCTTGTAAATGCTATGTGATGCTTTAATATCTTTATATCCTGCACAAACAAAAAATAATTAAAGTGGTTAGCTTGTTTGTTGTATTTTAGAATTATTTGAATTGTAAATATTGTTTCTAATATTTATTTTATCAAGCTATTCTTTTGTAAGTAATATTGTAATCTATTTGTAACGAACAACCCCTTAACTTAGTTTACCCGAAGCCCAATCTTTAGACACTAGTCTAAGTTTCC
>SNQJ01S0169067.1:11405-32135 GCA_010110895.2 Picea sitchensis | reverse complement strand
TTGTTGTTTCCTATCAGCAACATGCCATCAACATACAATACCAAATAAATCAAATGATCACCAATTAATTTAAAATACACACAATGATCCTCTTTGATTCTTGTGAAGCCAAGTCCCAATATATAAGTATCAAAATTTTGATACCACATCCTTTGTGATTGTTTTAAACCATACAGGGACTTTTTCAGCTTGCATACTAACTCCTTCTTTCCCTTCACAGCATAACCTTCTGGTTGCTTCATACAGATTTCTTCTTCTAGATCCCCATGTAGGAATGTTGTCTTCACATCCATTTGTTCTATTTCAAAATCAAATGCAGTAGCAACAAATAACATAAATTTTATGGAGGTTAACTTGGCAACATGAGAAAAAATCTCACAAAAATCAATTCCCTCAACCTGGGAATAACCCTTTGCTACTAACCGAGCTTTGTGTTTCTCCACTTTTGCTTCTGCATTCAGCTTCTTTTTAAATACCCATTTGTTGCCAATGGGATTTCCTCCAATTGGAAACTCCACTAGATCCCAAGCCTCATTCTTGCCCAAAGATGCCATTTCTTCATTCATGGCCCTTTTCCAGATATTTGCATCCCCTGAATCCACTGCCTCCCTAACAGTTCTTGGATCATTATCAATAATAGACAAAGAAAAAATTGAATGGAAATCAGATGGAGTATACCTTTCTGGTAGCCTTCTTTCTCGAACCGATCTCATCAATACTGGAGTATGAGGATCTTCTTCTTCTGATTTTTGTTCTTCTGTAGAGTCTGACTCATCATCTTTTAAATCAAACTCTATTTTCTTTGGTTCTTTCTTACTTGGTAGGACTTCCTTTTTAACATCATCCTTCATTTCTCTAAATACTACATCTCGGCTATACACTACCTTCTTAGTTTCTGGGTTCCAAAGCTTATAACCTTTGAGACCATCTTTATATCCAATAAAGATGCACTTTTCGACCTTCTTATCTAGCTTACTCTTGTTTTCCTTTGGAACATGAACATATGCATCACAACCAAATACCTTGAGATGTGTGAGAGAAGGTTTCTTACCAATCCATACCTCTTATGGAGTCTTGTCATCCAACGCTGATGAGGGTGATCTGTTGACTAGGTAACATGCAGTACCCACTGCCTCTGCCCAGAATTCTTGCCCTAACCCAACACCATTGAGCATGCACCTTGCTTTTTCCATCAACGTCATGTTCATCCTTTCTGCAAATCCATTCTACTAAGGTGTATATGGAGTAGTCTTCTACCTTGCAATACCACACTTCTTACAAAATTCTTCAAATTCATTCCTATAGAAATTTCCGCCATTATTTGTCCTCAACACCTTAATTCTTTTCTCTGTTTGATTCTCAACAAGAGCCTTAAACTCTTTTAACCTGTCAAAGACTTCATATTTCTTCCTGAGGAAATATATCCAAGTATTCCTTGATAATTCATCTATAAATGAGACATAATACACAGATTTTCCCAATGATGGGACCGACACAGGTCCAAAAACATCACTGTGAACTAGCTGTAAAATTCCTTCTGCCCTCGTTGCACCAGGGGAAAATTTTACCCAATTATGCTTCCCATATAGAAATGTTCAAAGAAATTAAAATCCAAAGAGAATTTAGACATACCTTCAACCATACCTTTACCATGTAGTAGTCGAAGACCCTTCTCTCCGATATGCCCCAATCTTTGATGCCACATCATAACCTTTTCTCCAGAGACTATAGGAGTTCTTTCTTCTTCAACTCCAATATCAGGAACAATGGAAATATTACACCCATCACTAATAATGCTTCCTTGCAGCTTATATAGAGTTCCAAACCAAACTCCCTTCAACAACACCATTTCTCCTCGAACCATCCTACAGGTTTCCTTTTCAAATATTGTTTTTACCCCTGCATCGTTCATTTTGCTTACATAAATCAAATTTATGGCCAAACTCGGGATGTGCAGAACACCAGGTAGTGTTATAATCCTTCCATCCATCTATGAGCCTCACCTTGACTTTTCCTCATCCTATGATTCTGGTTGTCGAATCATAACCTAAGAAAACATTGCCTCCATCATACCTTTCATATTCACAGAACCACTCCCCATGGGGAATCATATGAAATGATGCACCAGATTCAACCAACCATGCCTCATGATATGCATGTGTTCTTTAAGAATCCAAGTACACATCCTCTCCTTCCTTGGAGGTCTTTTCTTCTGTATAATGAGATTCTTTAGATCCCTTCTTTTTCTCAACTTTGGATCTACACTGCTTCTTATAGTTCCCTTGTTTTTCACATCTCCAACATACCCTTACAAACTTTCTGGGAGATTTAGATCTACCGTTAGACTTAGATCTTCCACTTGAGAAGTTAGATCTATTTATTTCCTGGGATTTTCCTCCTGCAAATAATGCGTCTGTGCTCTGTCCTTCCATATTATTCCATCTCATCTCATCCGAAAACAAGGATGAGACCACTTCATCAAACTTCAAGGCAGTTGTATTACTACCTATGGCCACAACTAGACTATCCCACGAGTCTGGTAAAGAACACAGTAAACTAATACATTTATCTTCATTTGAAATTTTAATCTCAATAGATACTAACTGACTTACCACAGTATTGAATGCATTTGAATGCTTTTCCACTAAGTCTCCATATCTCATACTCAGGTTATACAACTTCTTTCTTAGGAATAGTTTAATAACTAGGGACTCAGATTGATATAAATTCCTCAAATATTCCCATAAATCCTTGGCTGTAGCTTCCTCTAAGACATTCAGTAATACTGAATCGGAGAGACACAATCAGATTGTGCTCTTTGCCTTCCGATCCAACTTTTTCCAATCATCTGTTGAAGTTCCTATAGGTGCAATACCTGGATCTACCATGATCCACTGATCTCTGTCCACCAACAAATATTCCATCTTGAGCTTCCACCGCTCAAAACGTTTCCCATTAAACCTCTCTATCTCCATCTTCAAATTGCTTTCCATTTCTTTTCACCTGAAAAATCAATACCACAGATCTCCCACTGTAACAAGGCTTATCAAAGTCTCGAACCAAACCCTTGAACATAAAGGTGTCCCCTTGAAGCCAACAAAGCTCTGATACCAAATGCATATTTCAACCTTGTACAATATCTACTTCAAATAGATATTCAGTAAAATAACAGAAAATATACAATGGAAAATACAAACATTACACAGAGATTTTTCCCCTGGAAACCCAAACCGGGAAAACCAACATATTTTAGATTCATTCATAGTGATACATTTTTTACAATACAATATACATATGGGATCCAACTGCATCCAAAACCCTAACCCAATGAATTGGATTAGTCAACAACCCTAATTCCTTAACCGGAATAGAAAACCATCGGAAAAGAAACCATGTGTAGAAAAACCACCTAAAATATGTGACACATCTTCCTGGAGGCCCCCCCTCAAACCCCCCATGCGCACCCTACACATACACTCAGACGCTACTACTCATGCAAATAATATAACACATACACAACACTGTAGAAATGACAGGGGGAGAAATCTTGTTAAGAAGAATTTTCCATTCAGAAACAAAAGGGAAGAGAAGTTAGAAGTAGAGAGAGAAGATTGACAAGGGGAGTCATTCAGTTATGACAACAAAACCATGATTGCAAGAGGATTTACCCAAGTTTAGATTCTGGTCATCAACATACAAACAAATCATTACCATAGGGGGAGCAACCCTTTGACATTGATGTCAAAGGGGGAGAGTAACGTCATAGAGAAAAGCATCATCACAGGGGGAGTTTGTATGAAGTTAGAGTTTTTCCCTCAATGAAAAAGGGGGAGATTGTTGTACATACTATCATTGATGTATTTTCATTGATGTCAACAACCAATGATGTAGTAGAATCTCAGAAGGAAAAGTGCATTGTAGAAACATTATCAAATCAATTCAGGTCCATTGAATATGCAAGCGCTAGATCAATGGCAAGGATGGATTGCAGAGAGAAAAAGGAGAATTAAAAAGCATGTTATTCCCACTCCCACAATCAGTCTAGACCATCAAATTACAAGAGAAGGATCGTTGGAGGACTAGTCAATGATCAGATCAAATTAGGACCGTTGATATGCAAGCGTCGGATCAACGACACAGATAGATTGCAGAGAGAGAAAGGAGAATTAAACAACATGTTTTTTCCAATCCCGCAATTATTCTAGACCATCAGATCTTATAGATTAAAAGATCGATGACTATAGTTGATCCACCAAATGATCATATTAATTCGTGATCGTCGGATATGAAAGCACAGATCAAGGGAAGGGATTGATTGCGGAGCATGAAGGGAGAATTTAACAATGCACTAATTCCAATCCAGCAATTAGTCTAGACCATCGATCGTCACCCGCCAAATAGATCTATAGTTGGCATCAGTTCCACTACCAATGAGCAGTTTTCCATTGCGGAGCTCGACGATAGTTTTAAATGTTGTGCTAGTTGGGACCCCATAGTCATCCCCGATCGTTGATCTACTCCGGGACCATTCTCGACCGATGGATCGAGTTGAGGAGAAGGATAGGACAAGTAAGGAAAAATGGATGATATTTTGAATACCTGAATTTTCGATAGCCATTGGATCACTTTAAGTGGAAGGATAGGATAAGCAAGGCAAAAGGGCTGAGATTTCGAATACCCAAATTCCCGATAGTCATTGGGTCACTTTAAGTGGAAGGATAGGATAAGCAAGGAAAAATAACTGAGATCTTGAATACTTGAATTCCCGATAGTCGTTGGATCACTTTAAAGTCGAAGGATATGATAAGCAAAGAAGAAGAGTCATTGGATTTAAATCAAGGCAAAGCAGCATCGTAGACAGATTGAGCCATCGATCTAAGATCATGATCAATGAACAACATTCATTTCTGGTTAAACGTTGTGCGGAGGTTACACTTCAAGGAATCTCACTTCAAAAGAATTGTGAAGTGGAGAAATCAAATTATCCGAAGTCCCGAAGGCCGAAGTTCTGAAGTCACTTTCAACCATCGATCTGAGATACATTTAGAGAAGTATCATGACCATTAGATAAAGGAGAAGAATATGTGCCACATCGGGATATCTACGTCAACAGACCATGTCAGTAAGGACATGTGTCACAGTCATATAATGACAAGTGTCAAGATGAAATCGACATTTCAGGTACATGTAAATCACTAATCTGAGTGACACGTGGCAGCCACTCGGCTCGTGCCATGTCAACAAGTGACGTTAGTAAGTTATGTCACTCCGAGAGTTTTACTTCAGGAGTTTCACCACCAGAAAATGTCCTAAGTCTTGAAGTGGACATGATTCGTCCGATCTAAAGAACACTTCAGGAGCGTTCTCGACTATTGATCAAGTAAAGTGGAAGGATAGCGTAAGTGGAATAGTTGAAGTCCCGAAGTAAATGAGAACGCCCATCTAATAGGGATATTAAAACATGATTGTTGATTTTGATAAGTGATCAAGCACTCGCTTGGCCTAGCGCCTGGTCAACGCCTGTGGTCATATGGAATAGGATAATTAAAGGAAAAATATTATACATCACTTAAGTCAACAAGCTCGTGGTTTTGCATTGCCGATCATATGTAACGGTTTGAAGGAAGTTCCTCAGTAGAACTCGATTTTTGCAATAGTTGTAGAGATTATGGTTAATTTAAATGAAGAGGTGCGATGGTCCAAACGAAAGGACACAATGCGTTATAACTCACTCTGTTTTGAAGATTATCAAAACAAGAAAGAGTAGTGAGAAGAAAGTGTCTCTGTAGTCCAGATCATAAGATCAAAAGTAGAAGTAGATTCTAGGAAGGAAAGTTGAGGATACTTATGTAGTGAGGGTGGAAGGGAGGAGCATGGAAGAATTCATATCCTTACTAAGCTAATTGTAAAAGATAAGGGAGTTGGAGCTTCCTAGGGTTGGTGCCCTAAATACAAGGGATTTGGTGCTTCCCAGGGTTGGTGCCCTAAATACAAGGGAGTTTGTGCTTCCTAGGGTTGGTTACCTAAATACAAGGGAGTTGGTACTTCCTAGGGTTGGTGCCCTAAAGACGAGGGAGTTGGTGCTTCTTAGGGTTGGTGCCCTGAAGAAGGGGATTGGTGTCTCCTAGAGTTGGTTCTCTAAAGAGGATTGGTGTCTTTCACTATTCTTTATAAAACCTTGTAATTGATGTAAACTATATTTATAAAATTGATTTTACATACAATTCATTGTTGATTCATTGTGGTAATCAATAAAATAATAAAAAGTAATTGTTGATTGTTAAAAAAGGGTAATAATGATTCACCCCCCTCCCTCTCGATATTCCAATAGTCGTCACCTGGAAAAATCCCACATCCAATGAGAACTAGTCCAATAGGATATCCTGGTGTCCCCTCCAAACCTAGCTTGTAGAATAGAATAACGTCTTTGAGCACTTGTCTGGGAAAGGGGGTTTCATGCACATGTTTAAATAACTTGATTATTAGATATGATTGACATTGCTATGATCCATGTGACTTATGATCACATGGAGGGAATACTTGTTGTTGCAGGGCCACACCCGATGGACAGGTACACATGGGGAGATCATTAGTTCAAACCTCCATAGGGATAAAATCCCACCAGATGGATGTTGGGACCCCAGCTAGGTGCAGAGACAGATCAAAGGTTTTCACCAAAGAGAGAGGAGGACGTTCCACCAGAGATAGCCCGGAAAGACTAGACCTAGGGGGGTATTTCCCTTCTCACTATAATGTAGGCCTTGGAAGGCCCATGATGTCACCCATTTGACCCATGACTTCACCCAACATTTTGGACGCTTTGGAGGCAGTTGTGTGCCAAGTGGCACATGTGGCATGATCCAAAGGCCCAAGGAGGCCTAACTTTTTTCTCATAGAGTCCAACATTTCCCTAAGAAGGCCTAACATCACCCTAAAAGGGAATGAATTTACCTTTTCTGCTTGATTTAGGGTATTATTATGTCATTTAAAGTAAAAAATGGATATTACATGTAATTGGCCATGTCGACCTTTTTTACCTAATTCTGGTCATTGAAACTGTATAAATAAGGGGTTTTGCCCTTGTATTTTTCATCATCTTTCACTCACACTTGCTAAGGTATGAAATTCATTCCCTACTTAGGATTTATTGGCTAAACTTTTAGGTGCACTTGTTGAAGGAGGCTAATTTTGGACTATTTTTGAAATTTTCTTGGTGGAAGTGCTCAACTAGGGTATTTGCTTGATGATTCTTGATGAATGTAAGTAATATTTCTGAAATTATTCTTCATTGAATGGTTATGGTTATGTTTATATTGTATTTACATTCAGATTATGAAAATGCTAGCTTAAAAACCTAGGAATCCAAGAACAAGTTATTGTCCTTGCTTTAAGAGCTTTCACCTACTAGATTTTGCCAAGAAGTCAGTTTTTCTTGAATCTTTTGCTAAGGACCTTGCCATTGCAACACCCTATCACTTTTGCTTCATGCAATCCATCATTTTCTTCATCTTTGAGCTAAATAAGGAGGAAAAATACTAGGGCCTAGGGTTACCTTCACCCTAGTAGCTATTTCCCCCCTAGGGTTTGGTAGTTGAAGCCTTGGGTTACCAACACTTCAACTATTAGCCTCTCTTGTCTTTAGTTCTATTACTATCATATTTTCCTTCAATATTTTCTTCCACCTAATAGAGTCCATTTTCCCCAAAGGCACTAATCTAAGACTTTCCATTAAGTGATTGACACAAAACAACTATCAAAACCTATACCTTAAGCTTTCTAGTAACCACTCCTAACATTAGAATAGCCTAATCTACTAACTTTATTTATTTTGTTACTAAAGTAATATACAACCATATTTTGCATCACTAAAAGAATCTAAAATCAATTGAAAAAGTTGATCAATGCACTGCCTTACTTGCTTCTGAAAAATGATAGCATTTTGATGTTAATAAGTGATTATTCTTGGTCGTTTTGAAGCCATTTTAAGACACTTATTGTGAAGTTATTGTCTTATAAATATTTCTGCTACAATTTTTGTTTACTTCACCATTATATCATTCATTTATTTTATTGATAAAGTCTTTGGTTTTATGAAGTACTAACATCAAGTTGTACTTGCAAAATAAATATTTTCTTGTTGCTTTGTTCTGGGCATGTACATCTTGATATTTCATTGCTTCATTGGTTAAAACCCTGGGACTTTCTGATCAGTGGTGACTTGTGAGAGGGGACCTCTTAATAGAAATATTGAAATTGCCTTCTCAAACCCCCAAGTCACTGGGGACGTCTCCCCTGGGTCATCAAACCTAAATAGAAATATGCATCCTATTGAGGTGACAGTGACAGGATAACCTCCAGTTACGCCAATTTTCTCTCCATTAACCTTTCCTTTGATCAAAGTACAAATTACGCGATAACATTTTGGCACCGTTGTCTTGGAACACTGAGTCAATTCTACTCAAAGATGACACTTATTGGTAAGCATTTCCTTAAAAGCCTTTACTTTTCAAGCTTACCTAGCGACTCCACTGAGGGTGATCCCCTCATCCCTTTGATAATTTCAAGAAAATTATTTGGCAACTCCACTAATGAAAAATCCAACCATGACTTCTCAATGGGACCCAAGAAATTTCAAACCCCTATACATGAGTAAAATCTTGGGATACCCTAGGCAAATGCAACACAAATATGAAAAATGGCTCCCGAGATTCACTGGTAGCGATGAGGAAAACATTGAAGACCATATTAGTAACTTTTGGGGTTTCTTTCAAATCCATCCTATTAGTGATTAGGCTGAATATCTGGCAATGAATCTTTTCTCTGACACTCTTCATGATAAGGCTCGAAGATGGTATAATAACCTCCCCAAACCTAGTATCACATCTATGGATAAATTGGAGGAAGTGTTCCTCAAAATATGGAGTATTAAGGTGAATCTAAACATATTGCTAATGAGACTTAATGGCGTCACAAAGGATGATAATGAAAATGTCCAAGAATTCCATGATAAATTTGAGAGGATAGTACAACATAACCTAGTGAGCCATCATCCTTCGAGTAGTTTCCTCACCTTTCTCTACACCAAGGCTTTCTCTGGACAATTGGAATTTTTCCTCAATATTATGAAGCCAAGGACAATCCAAGAAGCTTTTGACATATCCATGGAAGTATAAGACAAAATCCCCTCATCTAAAGAAGAGCAATCCTTTGTTCCAGAAGTTAAGTCTTGTGTGCCCAAAGACACCCCAAATATTCCCAAGGGATTATCCTCCCTTGAAACATCTATTGAAGAAACCCTGAAAAATTCAGAAGAAGACATCAATAAACAAGAGGTTGAGGAAAGGGTTCCTAATGAGGTTTTCCAATCCCATGAGGAGGAACATGGGATTACTCATTCTTATTCCAAAGAGGATGAAGACGTGGTTGAAGAGAAAGAACCTGAAAATGTCCAACACGATGATGAAGCATTGATGTGTTCTCCTCCCTCTGATGAAACCATCGAAAATTCTATTTTTCTTGCACAAGAAGAAGAGGACGAGGTTAGTCCCCTTTTCAGGATTTTGATAATACCTTATTATATGATTCAGAGAGTGAAGGATAAATGGAATCCTTGGGAAAGGTAGATCCTCCTTTTTGTACAGTTTAATATGTAGGGGAAGTCATGAGGATGAAACAATGATGCATGTTGTTTCAATCAATGAAATCCTCCAAATCCTCAAAGCTCCTGCACAAGAAGAAATAAACATGGTTAGTTACCTTCCTTTCCAAGATTTTGATGATGATTTGTTTTATTATTTGGAAAGAGAAGAGGTACTAGAGGAGCCATTGAATGCCTTAACCCTTCATGTTATGACGAAGAAAACAACTTGGTTAATAATATTGACAAGTTCATACATGTTCGGAGACATAAGTGGGATGTAGTTGGTTATGATATAGATCCCACTTATGACATTGAAAATAATTTCCAAGTATTTCCTTTACAGTTATCACAACATGTTACTCCTAATCTTGACATTGGGCAACAAGGAGATGATATAATTACAGATACTTTCCAAACACCCAAGGATGACCTAGTTCTATATTCTCCTAATGATTTTTGGTCATACCTTGAGGATTTTGGTGACTACTCCTTTGATAATTTGGATTTATTCTATGAAGAAAATTATCAACCATCGTTGTGCTCAAATCTTGATAAGAGTGAGGAAGTTGCTTGCTTGAAGCATGATACTTGTGATAAAATTTTCCACCTCCCTTTGATTACCTTACCTCGCTATGTCATTGAGGGTATGGTTTGGAAACATGTAACTTATCCCAAGTATTCTCTAGGACAAAGCCTCCTTTTGGAATTTAGGGGAAGGTTGAGTACCCTAAGAAGAAGCTTATTATCATAGTCTTCCAGCTTCCCCTTGAGAAAATTCCAGTCATCCTCTAGTTTCTTGTTGGTCCCTTCCCAAGCCTCAGATTGTGAAAACGTCCGAAGTAGTCAACCTTCAAACTCTTTGAGTAAGTTTGTTGAACCTTTGACTTATCACAATCCCTTTCTGAGATGGATTGAGAACTTTCCTGAGAGTATGACCTGGCATGATTTTTTCCCTCCCTCCCGTCTCCATGAGATAGACTTTATGATTTTCGACAATGCCATACATTTGCTAACTCATGTTGTTTTTGTGCTTAACTTGTCATTGTTTTGGTTTATGATCAAGCATAGAGGAATGTACTATGAGGAATTGCTAGGATGTATTCACTACTTATTTGATTACACCTAGAATTCATCCAATAGGTAAGTAGAGGTAAGTAGGTAGGAATTTTCATTCATTGTATATACCATATGAATTTCATGTTAGAGTATTTGTATTTCCATTTGTATATATGTTTGCTTATTTTCATTTTCTATACCATATATGAACCAGGGGTGATATCACCACCCCAAATGATTACTAGTAATATTATATTGAGATCAAGTAGGTCATAGGTTATGCCAGAGATGTTGAGGTTCTCATGCTCTCAACGGTGAGCAAATGTCCCCGAGTTGGAGCCAGATGTTATCCCCTAGCCTAGGGATAACTAAGGAGATTATGTCTCGAGGCCCACAGGTCCTAGACATGGAGTACCGAAAGGCATATTGACTTGCACTTGTCCCTAGAGGGACCATATTTCTTCTTCAATGCCCCCACCTTGTCAGAACCATCAACATCGATCCCATCGGCCTGGTCCTTCAGCATCAGTGGGTATTTCTCCATAAGGTAATGAGTCTGGGTATCATGGTATGTGTTACTGTGATTCTCAAAACATTTGAATATGTGCATTTAATTATTTTTACTTCTAACATGTGCTTGGACCTTATGCCTTTCCACTTTTCCACACTTGGGGGAATGACAAGATGCCCTAGTAATTTGGTTCCCATTGGTTTTGATTTTCCACCGGGTGGGTCCATGAAAGGTCATCGTTCGTTCCCACCATACTTACTACTTTTCATCTTTTTCCCTCTCATCCATCCTATGCATTGGTTGAAGAGTTGGGTTTGCCAAGATAGAAAAGGGTTGTAACTTACCTTGTGGCAAGAAGGGGCTGAAGGCCCAGAGGGTAAAATTAGCCAGAAAAGTTAAAATCCAAAAGAACAAAACCTTCAAATGCTTCACCCAGGGATCCCCGATAAATCTATAAATGGTTTTTTAGCAAGAAAAAAGAGGGACCCATAAAATAATAAAATCAAGACCTAGTTAGAGGATAGGGGGTCTCATCACAATCCACCCTATTAGGTCCATGGGCATGTAGTAGTATGAAACTACCATTCAACTGGTCACCATGCCAGGGTAGTGGCTCTTGGTGGCATAGCCAAGCGAAAGGGGGTCTCATCACAAGCCAACCTTCTCATTTCCATGAAATGCTTGTGGGTAACATTGTCATCACTGGTCACCATGCCAGGGCAGTGTCCCCTAACTAGTCTGTTGAAAGAAAAAACAATAAGAGAAAAATAGAAAAGGCAAGAATGGGCTTGGAAACACTATCATCCACGACAAGGTGCATCTTACCCTCTTCAGAGGAACCCAAAGGTAAGCCATACATTCCCCTATCATCACTGCACCCATTGCCCAAACATCCCTTACCACCTCATCCACTTACATGGCCTGGATTTGTCTTCACCTGGAAACATCCCACATCCAATGAGAACTATCCCAATAGGACATCCTAGCATCCCCTCCAAACCTGGCTTTTAGAATAACATAACGTCTTTCAACACTTGTTTGGGAAAGGGGGTTTCATGCACATGTTTAAATAACTTGATTATTAGATGTTATTAACATTTATCTGATCCATGTGACTTATGAGTCCATGGAGGGCATACTTTTTGTTGTTGTAGGGCCACACCCAAAAGACAGGTACACATGGGGAGATAATTAGTTCGGACCTACATAGGGATAAAATCCCACCAGATGGATGTTGGGACCCCATCCAGGGGTAGAGACAGATAAAAGGTTTTCACCGGAGAGAGAGGAGGATGTTCCACCAGAGACAACCCGACAGGCCAGGACCCAGGAGGTTCTTTCCCTTCTCACTATTATGTAGGCCTTGGAAGGCCCATGACGTCACCCATGTGACCCATGATGTCACCCAACATTTTTGACACTTTGGAGGCAGTTGTGTGCCAAGTGGCATGTGTGGCATGATCGAGAGGCCCAAGGAGGCCTAAAATTTTTCTCATGGAGGCCAATGTTTCCCTAAGAATGCCTAACGTCACCCTAAAAGGGCATAACACCACCTTTTTTTTCTTGATTTAGGGTTTTATTATGTCATTTAAAGTAAAAACTGGATATTATATGTAACTGGCCATGTCGACTTTTTTTACCTAATTCTGGTCATTGAAACTGTACAAATAAGGTTTTTTTCCCTTGTATTTTTCATCATCTTTCACTCACACTTGGCGAGGTTTGAAATTTGCGCCCTACTTAGGTTTTATTGGCTTAAATTTTAGGCACACTTGTTGAAGGAGGCTAATTTTGGACTATTTTTGCAATTTTCTTGGTGGAAGTGCTCAACTAGGGTATTTGCTTGATGATTCTTGATGAATGTAAGTAAGATTTCTGCAATTATTCTTCATTGAATTGTTATGGTTTTGTTTATCTTGCATTTACATTAATATTATGAAATTTCTAGCTTAAAACCCTAGGAATCCAAGAACATGTTATTATCCTTCCTTTAAGAGCTTTCACCTACTAGATTTTTCCACGAAGCCAATTTTTCTTGAAGCTTTTGATAAGGGCCTTGTCATTGCAACACCCTAGAGATTTTGATTCATCCAAGCCATCATTTTCTTCATCTTTGAGCTAAAGAAGGAGGAAAAATACTAGGGCCTAGGGTTACCTACACCGTAGTAGCTATTTTCCCCCTAGGGTTTAGTAGTTGAAGCCTTGGGTTACCAACACTTCAACTATTGGCCTCTCTTGTCTTTATTTCTCTTACTATCATCTTTTCCTTCAATATTTTCTACCACTTAATAGACTCCATTTTCCCCAAAGGCACTAATCTAAGACTTCACATTGAGTGATTGACACAAAACAACTATCAACACCTATACCTTAAGCTTTCTACTAACCACTCCTAACATTAGAGTAGCCTAATCTACTAAATTTTTTGTTGTTGTTACTAAAGTAAGATACAACCATATTTTTGGCAGCGCTAAAAGAATATAAAAGCAATTGAAAAAGTTGATTAATGCAGGACCTTACTTGCTTCTGACAAATGCTAGTATTTTGATGTTAATAAGTGATTATTCTTGGTCATTTTGAAGCCATTTAAGGCACTTATTGTGAATTTATTGTCTTATAAATATTGCTGCTACAAATTTATGTTTACTTCACCATTATATTAGCCATTTCTTTTATTGATAAATTCCATGGTTTTATGAAGTATTAACAACAAGTTGTACTTGCAAAATACATATTTTCTTGTTGCTTTGTTCTGGGCAGGTACATCTTAATATTTCACTTGTTCATTGGTTAAAACCACAGGAATTTCTGATCAGTGGTGACTTGTGAGAGGGGACCTTTTATTAGACATCTTGACCTTGCCTTCTCAAACCCCCATGTCACAGGGGATGTGTCCCCTGGGCCATCGACCCTAAATAGAAAGAGGCATCTATTGAGGTGACAGTGATAGGATAACTTCCAGTTACGCCATTTTTCTCTCCATTAACCTTTCCTTTTATCAAAGTACAAATTGCACGATAACAAATCCTTCAGACAGTCCTACTTGGAATCTTGATGAAGGTGAAGAAATGCACAGAGACATAAATTATTTACAAAAGAAGGCAATAACAAAAGATGAAATACAAGGGATGATCGATTCAACTGAAGCTAATTTGGAAGCAATAATGGATACTAAGATGGATGATTTAAAAAGGGAGATCATGGAAGGATTGAAATTTTTTGTAATAGAGAGGCCACTTGAAAGTGAAACTGTATCCCATGAAATTCATGATGAAGACACAAGGAAGATGAATCAAGACTGGAGAAACTCCAAACTTGGGTTGAAGACCAACCAATTTCCTAAGATCGATATGAGGAATTTTGATGGAAAGGATCCAATCACATGGATACTCCATATGGAGCAGTTCTTTGATCTACATGATGTGCCACACACACACAAAAGGTATGAATTATGTCTTTATATTTAGAACCCAATCAATTTGTGTGGTATCGATGGCTATGTTCTCGCAAATCACTTGTCACTTGGATAATTTTCAAGGAAGAAATGATAGCACACTATGAGGATACAAGGAGCAATACCTTCTTCATCCAATTGATAAATCTCAAGCAAAAGAGTTCAATTATGGAGCACATTGAGAACTTTCAAAGATTGAATATAAAGGTAATGAATATTCCAGATGAGCACCTGATTGATGTATTCATCTGAAATTTAAGGATAACATTCAACATGTGTTTTTCCTTTGGGAACCCAAATCATTGGAGAATGTGTTTAGGGTGGTGAGAAATGTTGAAAGTAAAAATATGGCTATGGCTAGTAGAAGGACCACTCCTAACATCTATTGAGATAATAATGTTCCTTCTTCTAAAACACCTCAAACTACAAAGTTGAAACCTCAACAATTGGAGGAAAGAAAAGAAACATTTTTATGCTTTAATTTTGATAGCAAGTATAGTAAGGGACATAAGTGTGGTGATAAGAAATTATTCTACAAAGATTGTGAAAAGGAAGAAGAACAAGAACCATCTCAAGATGAAAACATAGAAGATATTTCTTCTACAGAGTTGACTCCCACCATATCATGTAATGCATTGGCTGGAATTAACACTCCTCAAACCCTCAAGATCGAAGGATGTATCAAAATGAAAAAGCTAATAGTCCTAATTGATTCTAGTAGTACTCATAATTTCATTCACTATAAATTAAGCAAAGCTCTCAATTTCTCTATATATCCAGCGCCAGAGTTTCAAGTAATGATTATTGATGGATGAACTATCGATTGCTCAGGAAAATTCCATAATATCAATCTTACTATGGGGGAATATGTAATGAATAGTCCAATGATTGATATACCCATGGGTGGTGTTGATGTCATATTAGGAGTCCAGTGGTTACAATCATCAAGAACATTAGCTTTTAATTTTCAAGAACTTTTCATGAAATTTTCATTGGAAGGAAAGGAAATTTAGTTAAGGGTTATCACAGGGAAATCCAGTAAGTTGATAATATCTAATTGCATGGAAAAATTATTGAAAAAGGGGCATCAAGGTGTAATTTTATAATTATGCTCACTAGATGTTCAAAAATCTAAGCCAACTATTCCCCTAGATCTCCAAGGGATCATTGATAAGCATTCCAAACTATTTGAAAATATTCCCATAGGTATTCCACCCACTCACAATCATGATCATGTTATTCACCTAATTCCTGGGATTATTCCTCCTAACATTAGGATTTACATATACCCTTATGCCTAGAAGAGTGAAATTGAGCGTATGGTTGAAGAAATGTTAGAGGCTGGATTATTAGACCTAGCCAAATTTCTTACTTTGCACCAGTGGTAATGGTACTCTAGAAAGAGGGCTCATGGTGTATGTGTCCATATTATAGAGATATCAACAAGATCACTATTAAAGATAAGTTTCCCATTCTCGTCATTGATGAATTGTTAGATGAAGTAAATGGAGAAATATACTTCACAAAGTTGGATCTCTGTTAAGGGTATCATTAGATTAGAATGAAGGAATAAGATATCCCCAAAACAACATTCTGAACTCATGAAGTCCATTATGAATTTTTGGTCATGCCTTTTGGACTTACGAATGCACCTTCCACATTCCAAGGGTTGATAAATTCCATTTTCAAGCCCTTCCTTTGAAAATTTCTGCTAGAATTTTTTGATGATATACAAATCTATAGAAAGTCTTGGGAGGATCATGTTTGACATGTTGACAGGGTGCTACAATTACTAAAGGAGAAAAAACTATATCCCAAACCATCCAAATGTTTCTTTGGGGTAAAGGAGGTAGATTATTTGGGTCATATTTTATATCATGAAGGTGTCAAGGTATACCCTGACAAGATTAAGGCCATGATGGACTGGTCGATTCCCAAAACATTGAAGAATATTAGAGGATTTTTGGGTTTGACAGGTTACTACCACAAGTTTGTTCAGAACTATGAAAGAATAGAAACACCTTTAACAACATTAACTAAGAAGGATGCATTTTCATGGACTCCAGAGGCAACTCAAGCTTTTGAACTACTTAAAGAGGCAATGTGAAAAGCTCCTATCTTGACCACACCAGACTTCACAAAAATATGTATTGTGGAATGTGATGCCTTGGGAAATGGCATTGGTGTTTTTCTGATGCAGGAAGGAAGGCCCCTTTCTTTTGAAAGTTGGACACTCAAGGGAAAGGACATAGACAAACCCATTTATGAGAAGGAAATGATGGAAATACTACATGCATTTAAGCAATGGTTCCCTTACCTAATACGTAGGCACTTCAAGGTCAAAATAGATCATGATAGTCTTAAATACTTCTTGGAACAAAGACTATCTTCAGAAGAACAACAAAAATGGGTGACCAAGATGTTGGGTTATGATTTTGAAATCATCTACAAAAAGGGAAGAAAAATGTTGCAGCATATGCACTCTCAAGAAAGGATGAATATGTTAAGGCCTTTCTCTGTGTTATCTCGATCATCTAACCTGATTGGATAATACGATTAAGGGATGAATGGAAGAATGATGAAAAAGTGTGGACTCTCATTCAAAGGTTGCAACAAGTTTCCAGTGCATCATATGCATTTACATGAAGAAATAATTCACTATGGTACAAATATCGCTTATATTTATGTAAGAACTCCCAACTCAAAAAAAAGGGTACTCTTGGAATTGCACACCTCTCATGTAGGAGGGCACTCAAAATTTTTGAAACCCTACCACAGGGTCAAGAAGGAATTGTTTTGGTTTGGCCTTAAAAATGATGTTCAAAGGTTTGTGGCAGAATGTTTGGCTTTCCAACAAAATAAGGTGGAAACAATTAAGACCCTAGGTCTTTTACAACCATTATCCATCCCAAGTTAGCACTGGGAGGAGGTTTCCATGGATTTTATCACAAGGTTATCGAAGCCTGAAGGAAAGAGTGTCATCATGGTGATTTTTGATAGATTGACCAAGTAAACATACTTTTGTGCACTCTCTCACCCTTTCAAATCCAATATATTTTCCACCGCATTCATGGAGATAGATCAAAATCTACACGAAATCCCAAATATTATTGTAAGTCACAGAGATCCCATCTTCACTGGACATTTTTGGACATAATTATTTTCTTGTTTGGGTACTCAATTGGCTCATATCTCATCGTATCATCCTCAATCTAATGGAGAAACATATAAATAACAAATGTCTAGAAGGCTACCGTCATTGCTTTGTCTCTGATAAACAAACACAATGGTTCAAGTGGTTACCCTTGGAAGAATGGTGGTATAACACTTCCTTTCATACTACAACAAAAATGACACCATTTATGGTGCTCTATGGATATCAACCACCGTCCATCACTTCTTCTCTAAAAGAGAAATCTAAGGTTAAAGCAATGGAATATCACATCGAGCATCAACGACAAGTTCTCCAACTCTTAAAGGACAACCTGACCATGGCACAAAATCGTGTGAAATAACAAGCAGATCAACATCGTAGTGAAAGAAGTTTTGAAGTAGGGGATTGGGTATTTTTAAGATTACAACCATACAAAGATATGTCCCTCAAGCAAGCTAAGAAGGATAATAAATTATCACCAAAGTACTATGGCCCTTATAAGATGTTGCAAAATATTGGTACTATGACATATAGATTGGAGTTGCCTACATCTTCACGAGTACACCCAGTTTTCCATGTTTCATGCTTAAAGAAGGTTATAGGTGAAAATATCTGAGTTCAACCTATATTTCCAGAACTTGACTAGGAAGGATAAATCATATTGGAGCTTGAAGCTGTCACTGACAAAATAATTCCATCTTAGGAATAAATCCATTTCAGAGTATCTTATTAAGTGGAAGAAACTACCTGCTGAAGATTCCACTAGGGAAGATGAGTCTTTTATACATAAGCATCCTGAATTACTCAAGTGTTGCAGACAACACTTGTCTGAAGGGGAGGGGAATGCTAATCCCTAAATAGTTTCACGTTACCCCTTAATTGGGGCATATTACATTAGTATTGTTATTTTATTTATGTCAGATTGGGTCCATTAGTTGTAATTGTACCTCCTAGTCTCCTATATATACCAAGGAGACCTTTTCATTTGAAATCATCTTGTATTTTTAAATTTATGTGGTGTATAAGGATGTTTCCCCCTCAAAGAGGTTTATTATCTGAAATTATCTCTTTTTCAAGGCGTTGAGTACTGGGGTTTTTATGCTATTTTGATATTTGGTTCTTAACATTTTCAAGAAAAATTATAGGTTTTTTGTGAAAATCCTTTCTTTATACACAATATGTATGCACATTCTCTTGAGAATAGTAGCATGTACATACACCTTTTCTTCATAAAAAAAAGTGTATACATGCACCTTTATTCATAAAAAGAGAGTATGCAAGCACTTTTCTTCAAGCAAATGCATGTGCCATGCACTCCACAATAGTGTGTACATCGCGTAGTATTGAATTTTGTAGTTCTACTTGTTCTACTTGATGTTTAGTTTAGTTGTTTGGATATCATGAGAAGTTGTTGATATATGCAATTAGTGAGTTTTTGCTTGTTTTTTTTTTTTCCTTTCTGAAGTGAATTTGGGTTCATTTATAAGAAAAAAAAACAAAAAAAAACATCATTTTGTTTTCTTCTTTTGCATTTCTAGTAGTAATTTTGTTCATTGCATTTTTTCCTAAAAATATATTTGGTTTGTACGATTGCATATTGGCAACTTTGAAAAAGAAAAAAGAACAAGAAGTATTTGTGTTTCATGGTATTTCTATCTTGGAAAAAGTTGCAAAAATCTTCCAAGAAACCCTAGCAACTTGAACCATCTCTATATGTAAAAGTCGGTTGTCGCCCCTTTAAAGTCTTGTTGATGGCTTCCAACGAGCGCAGTATGAGGGCTAGTTCAGGCGATGGTGGTGGTGAAGCTGGCGGTGTTGGCGGTGCTTGCGACGATGCTCCCCTACCTCGAGTCCCTCGAGTCCTGACCATCCTGTATGCTTTGACCTGCATCCACCAAAGTTGTCAGGATGAGTTCCGGGATGTTTCAAATTGGTGCTACTCAAACTAGAAACAGGGTTAGGCGTAAGTTTTCTTTACTTGTCTGTAAACAGA
Source organism: Picea sitchensis (assembly GCA_010110895.2). NCBI lineage: Eukaryota > Viridiplantae > Streptophyta > Pinopsida > Pinales > Pinaceae > Picea > Picea sitchensis. The sequence continues at coordinate 12,327 of SNQJ01S0169067.1, read as the reverse complement.
CATTACTCCATTAGGGGATTGGCTAGGTTAGGGTTAGGTTTAAGCATCTAAGCTTAGTTTCTTTGCCCCTACGAAAATAACTATTGGTTCCTTTTCCCTGTAGCTACGTTAGCCTTGCGCCTCACTCGCTACTTCCTATGCTTACTCTCCTAGTACATATGTCACCGCCTTCCTGTTTTCCCTAGTCTAATCCCTTTTAACTTTTCTCTTACAACTTGATTAAAGGAACTTCTGACCTTATGTTTATTAGTTTGCGTCGAAAGGCGTACACCTATTAACAATGGGCACAATTAATGATCTTTTAATCTTATTTAACCTTAAACCTTGATCTGATGTCTACTCATCGAAGATGCTAACATATTCTTAGTCGTCCTCCAAAATCAATGGGTTAGATTTATTGTTCATAACTTTCTCGCATTTATCAGGGTATCCCTTAGCATGTTTACTCTCTCTTTTTGTTTTTCTTTTTTTTTTAAAAAGCATTTACCTAATCACATTAAAAAAAATGTTGTAAGGTTATATAATTACCACGTTCGATATTTAAATAGGATTAAACTGCGACATCTAAACAATTATCTCCAACTGCCAGCCCCGTTTTGGCATTCACCAACGCTATGTACCTTTTGGCGTTAGTGTTCTTCTTAAGATGCTTCGCTTGGTGGGTGGTCTTGGGTATGACAGTTAAAGTATTTATTTGTGAATTTATTTGTAAAAGTAATACGGTGTGGTGCGCCGGTTGGATGGCCTTTGCCAAGACTTGACCGGTAGGGAGGTTCGGGGTTCAATTCCCACGGACTCCATAAATTTTAATTAGCTTTTTAATATAGTTTAACTTTATTTTACCTTAATAACTTTAACTTTAATATCGACACTAGGTTAATTAATTTTTTTTTAAATCTCAACACTCATAAAAAAATCTCTT